>PVJN01003140.1:57067-106082 GCA_004026805.1 Lasiurus borealis | reverse complement strand
AGCTAAAATGTGTCCTTTAGAAGGAATGTGTCTCATTTACCCATTGTTTAGAGTGATTGAAATACATTGCTCTCACCTAGCTTCTTGCCAAGTGTTTCAATTAAGTGGGCACAAAATTTATCCTAGTGCACTGTTCTATTATTCGGCTCTGTAGTATATAATTGTATGTGGCTTTGGACCTGTAGAGGCCTTCATTGTCGGGGAAAATAAAGTAACACATCTCTTTTAAGTAACTTTCTCAGTGGCAATTCTTGTTTGGTAAAAAGCCACGGAGGCTGGAACCGCAGGGCATTTATTTTCATCAGTGTATTAGGCAATAATGGAAAATGCATGTAGCTGGTGAAATTTGTCACTGAAAAACATTTTTCTGTATTTTTAAACAAGCAAAATTACATAGGAGATGGTGCTATTATGATTTTTTTTCACAGAAATGATGTCTAGATGAATAAAGGAAGATGAATAAAGGGTGGACGAGATTATCCAGGACTCATCTCCCACTTGCCTTAAAGTCGTAGCAACTTAAAGTAAACAAAGCTGTATCTTCATTTCACTCTGCGTTACACAATAACATAAAGATGTCTAATACAGCCTGAAGTCCCGGGGACAATTCATGTTATAAGTTTACTTCCTCAATGGATGTTTTCAATTAATCATTATGTTCAAAAAGATTTTTATTTTCTTAAGGTGGGAGACTTAGGATGTTGGACTAGTGTTTAGTTAAACATTAAAACAAAAAATAAATCTAATTTTTTTTTCTAAAGGAACATAGCACAGGAACATAAAAAAAAACTGAAGCAAAGCATACAATTTTATATGTATTTAACAATATCTTACAGAATACAATAGCAGGAGGCGCTCTGTGCTGGAGTTCAGAACATCTGAGTCCTACTAAGTCAGTAGTTTTTCTGAATCTTTATTTCCTTTTCAGTGAAAAACAAAAAGTATGACTAAATACTTATGCATTTTTTAATTATTAGTGTTTGATGTAAACATAAGTTACATTTGAAAGTATACATGGTATTACAGAGTAACTCCACTAGCTTCAGATTTTGTGACTTGTGTTACCCATGCTATGTCCCACACTTAAAAAAAAATATGCTTGTTAGGAAAACATCATAAAGGGTAAAATATTGCTCTCCTGCAAAAACCAAGTTTGAGTTTCCCAGTATCATCTTTCTCAATGGAATGAATACCAAATCACTAACTAAATATTTCTACACTGTCACAATGGTTCCTGGTACCAAAGTGGTCATGTGTGGCCTTCTCTGTAGTCCAGTGGTTCTCAACCTGTGGGTTGCGACCCCTTTGGGGGTTGAATGATCCTTTCACAGGGGTCACCTAAGACTATTGGAAAAGACCTATTTCCCATTGTCTTAGGAACCAACACACCTCTCCTCAGTGTAGCAAAATGTAGCAATATAGTTTATTGTTGTCATATTAAGACTGTTACCTATGCTACACCAGGATTCAAGACAACATTTCATTTATTTGTAATTAGAAATAAATATTTCACAATATATAATTACATATTGTTTTTGTGATTAATCCCTATGCTTTAATTATGTTCAGTTTGTAACAACAAAAATGCATTCTGCATATCAGATATTTACATTACAGTTCATAACAGTAGCAAAATTACAGTTATGAAGTAGCAACGGAAATAATTTTATGGTTGGGGGTCACCAGAGTCGCGGCATTAGGACGTTTGAGAACAACTGCTGTAGTCACTATCTAAAGGAGGCCTGATAGATGAGCAACAGGGCACTCACCATTGGAACCCAGTAGGAAAGAAGTCTCAGAATCTGGTCGGCCCTTTAAAAGGCAAATTTTACCACCGCTGCTATTTGCAGGACTTTCCAAGAGCAGGCATTATTTGTCACTAATCCTTTATGCTCTAAGTTTTATTTCCTGTATTTCATCATGTAGACTAAATGTGTCCCTGCCCTGGACCTCTAATAGGTGTGACACCTACTAGAGGCCCGGTTCACAAAATTCACACATGGGGTAGAGGAGGGGAGTCCCTCAGCCTGGCCTGTGTCATCTCACAATTCGGAACCCCTCGAGGTATGTCAGGCCTAAACCGGCAGTTGGACTTCCCTCTCAGAATCCAGGATGCTGCATGCACCAGTGACTATACTTTTCATACAGGTGAAAGGCATCTTGCTGTTGTATGGGCAGCTACATTTTTTTTTGCCCTGATTATAAAAAGCAGTGCATAATATGACCATTCTGAGGCAGTGGTACCATTTTCCCCATCTTATTGGGGGGCGGGGGTGGACTGAAGCAGAGAGAAGTTCAGTAATTGGCTTTGTCACCCAGTTATAAGTGTCAGAATCAGGGCTGACCACAAAATGTGCGAGCCAGAGTCGGTGCATGTCATCGCTGCATCACCCTGTGTTTTCAGTGTTAGAGTAGCCTTGCCTGATTTTAATTTTTAAATCTCAGAGACTGTTCCCAACATAGAGGATAGGGTCCCTCGGCCTGGCTGGTGATCAGGGCCATCAGTAGGGCAATTGGCAGGCAGGGCAATCGGGGCCCCCACTGGCACCCACCTTGTTTGATGGCCTGGCGCTGCTCACTGGCTGATCCCACCTTCCTATTGCCTTCGCTGCTTGTCTCCCTCTCAGGGGGGAGGTGGGAGGGGGCAGATATCTGATGGGGGGGGGGAAGCTCCTGCATTAAACATCTGCCCCCTGATGGTCATTGTGTGTCATACTGTCATTCTGCCCTTTGGTTGATTTGCGTATTAGGGTTTTATTATATAGGATTATTCATGTTTGTATTCTCATTTGCCTAGAAATTGCTCAGATCCATATTGGATCAAGTACCAATTTCCTATATGGTTAAGAAGAAAACAAAACCTTTGAGATTTTGTGAGTTGATCAAAGTTGTCCAACAAAACTGAGTCATCATCATAATAATAGTCATTTTGGGGGATTTCACATGGGCTTCTAGTTTTCATATTCTGAGCTAACTCTCTGAGAAGCTGCTCTTTAAAATTGCTTTTCTACTTTCCTTTTGAGTTTGGGTGCTTTGCTACTTTCTATACTGAAAAGAATCTTTGGAAATAGGAAAGTCATGGTAAATCACAAGAGTAGCCCAAATTCTTTGTTCTTCCCTGCAGCTGCATCATTCAGACTGTGACTCTAAAGTTCCTCCAGTCATGAGATCATCTGTTTCTCCTTACCTTCAATCTGGCTTGCCCTTCTGACTTGCTGAGGCAGTTACATTTGCAGGAAGGAATGTTGCACTGCTTCCTAGGACTCAGAAGGACGGAGATGCTCCTGCCCAGTATCTTGGGAACCAGAGGAGATGCCAGGGGAACAAACTTAAGCAAGCATGCAGGGGGGCGAGAGTACTCTTCAAGCAGAAATGGCCAAGCTAGCCAGCCAACACCCAGTCCACCAGCCCAACAAAAACCTCTAATAATAAAAGAGTAATATGCAAATCAACCGAAGAGCAAAGGACTGTCCAGAGGACCTTCCAGATAACCACGCTATGTATGACCCACACTGGCGCCAGGCCAGCCAAGGCCAGTGCGATGCTGTTGGTCAGGAGCCCCTGCCATTGCCCCACAATGGCCTACCAGAGGGAGGCCTAGGTCATCGGCTGGTGGGGCAATCGGTCAGGTGGGAGGAGCGGGGGAAGGAGGAGGCTCTACAATCACCCCAAAGAGGGAGATCCAGGCTACTGGCCAGTTATGCTGTGGCTGGTGTGCAGGGCCTGCCAGCGATCACCCCGCAGAGGGAGGCTAAGGCCAGCCAAGCAATCGCTCCCCATGCCTGTGGCCCTTAGATAGAGGTGACCGGTGGTGGGGGAGGGGAGAGCAGCATCTCACAGATGGCAAGCAGTAGCAGAGGAGAGGAGGGGGTATGCCGGGGGAGGAGCTGGGCCAGTTCCCTGCAGCCAAGGGAAAGAAATCCCAGATGGGTCCTGATTGCTGGCCAGGCCTAGGGACCCTACCCAAGGGGTCCTGGATGGCGAGAGGGCACAGGCCAGGCTGAGGGACCCCGGGCCTCTAGATAAGGTAACGGAAAGCTGTTCCCTCATCTTCCCTGTGTCCAGGTTTCTAACCCCTAGAACAGCGGTTATTTTAATTCATTAAGGATTAGGTGGTGTTTTTCAGGGCAAATCTTATTTGGTTTTGGTTCCAGAGGGTAGTCATTTGACTGAAAATACTTAGGAGAAGTTTGAAATTTATTTGTTTACTACATTAAAATTTCTGACTTTGATTAAACTCTGCAAAGTCAAATAGGATGGCAGGGTCAAAATCCCTGTATACTGAGACGAATGAAAATATGGAAACCGTTTGAGAAGGATTTTAGCCATTAGTGTTGCATTCAAGGGTGAATATGGCCACTGTGTAGGCATTTATCAATGGAAGGGCAAGTTTTTCTTATTCTAGCAGATATGCTTATATGATCCCACTTTCTAGGATAGAAAAGAAAAGAAAAAGATGACTGGAACAGCATTTCTGCCATTCAAGAGAGTAATAGGTCAATGCTCATATCAGGGAGATTTGCCAGGAGTCTTGAATGTTCTAAGGGCATCTTTATAATCTATACTTAATAAATGGATAACATGACAATTAGACCAGGAGACCTTCCAGGAGACCTTCCAGACATCCTTCCAGACAAAGCCATGATGGCAGGGCCGAGGCAGAGGCAGTTAGGGGCAATCAAACCAGGAGGGAAGGGCAGTTGGGGGCAGGAAGGCCAGCCCGTTGGGCAGTTGGGAAAGAGCAGGCTGGCAGGCAGAATGGTTAGGGGTGATCAAGCAGGCAGGCAGGTGAGTGGTTAGGAGCCAGCGGTCCCAGATTGCGAGAAGGATGTCCAACATCCCCAAAGGATCCCAGATTAGAAAGGGTGCAGGCCAGGCTGAGGGACATCCGCCTCATCCATGAATTTTGTGCACTGAGCCATTTGTATCTCTATAAATCCCTTCTGAACAAATCTATACTATTTTTCTGCAAGACCTGTAGAAGGTTCCTACAATGCTCTTAATTGTCAATTTGGCATTGGGAACTGCTGTTTCACAGCAGAAACTGAAAGCAACCTTCATAGTTTTGTTGAGAAAGTAATAATTTGCAATTCAAGGGAAGCTTAGGTTTAAAAAAAAATGCACACTGACTTTCTCACTAAATTCTAATCCAGATATCATTAGTAAGGACAATGGAGTGCACATGGCAATATAATTCAACAGCTTTCTCACTGAGCACTGCTTTCTCGTTTTTCCAGGAAATTGATACAGTCATTATTCTATCAAAATAAACATCCATTGGCTAATTATACAGTTCAAGACATCGCCCTGAGCTACTTTGCATGGTGTAGAGTTTCCTTTTTTTTGAAATATTGAAAGTATTTGCTTTGTTTCAGACCTTCTGTGCTTATGTCAGGGAGCCACTAACTTTGGCTGTGTCTAAAAATGATAAATGACAGCTGGTGGAAGACATACACAAGCATGCATGTTGGGTGCTCTCCTGTGCCTTCATGACATTAGAGGCATTACTGCTATTACTATGCTTCTAACTTTCTCAGAAATATAAACCTACTCGGAGTCCCCAAAATGATTACCCATAAGTAATATTTAATGGAGTAGTCATATCCTAATTTTGGCATTGCATATTAGACTGATCTATTTCTAAGAAAGTATTTATGGTTAACTAATTTCCATCACATTCTGTTCATTCCAAATGTATTCATGCTAGAATGCTCAATATCTAGGAAGAATTAAAATCCCCCTCAGAGAAAATGCACTCATATCTGTCTATATTTATTGCAAATATGCATATAGTTATAAGCAATATAAAATGAGCTCTCAATTTATCAATGAACTTAAGCTAAATTTTAGCATATTTAGATTCAGTAAAACATTTTTCACTGATTCATTTACAGAGTATCAGTGATTGTTTGACTTTTAAAAAGATTATCACTTAAAAAAAATCACATGCAAAGCTCAATTTTTTCAATCATTTTTAACAATTTAAAAGTAATTTTATAATGATACCAATTGTTAGTATTATGCATTAGTCAGGTAAATTAATTCAGCAATCTGAGTCAACATTTGTTCAAAACTATGTAGGCAGAACAATACATATGATGCTTTACTCATACTAAATTGGTTTCTCACATTATATTCTTTTTCTTGCATGATAATTATAGCATTTTAGTAAACTCTTATTTTGAACTTTCGAAAATGCTTTCTTGTTTTAAAATCAATTGTGAATTCTTTCACAATGTTATTAAGAGTCAAACACAGTCCCCCCCAACACAGGAAATGATCCAATTCAGCATCCTTCAGTCTGCTCCAGGCACAGCATTTAGAAGAGTATCTGATGTCTATCTCTGTGTGTCCCTAGTCTCTAGCTAGAACTTTTAGATATGGATATGCAAAGACTGCAGTGAATAATTCAAAATATCTTGGGAACAAGAACAAAGTAACCCCCCGGAAAAAAAGTAGATGAGAAATTGTGACCACATGAACTGGGAGCTATATAGACAAGGCTTGCAGAGGGGGAGCAAGAGAAAGGAGGAGGCAGAGAGAAAGACAAGTATGTAGTTGCCAAAGACAAAGCAAGAGAATAATTGCCTCATTTGCTCATCATTTTCTGGAGTCAAGTTCTTTATCCCAAAGAGCCAACTAAGTTCTCTTACCATTTAGTGCCCTGAAGACTTCCCATAAACCTCAATTTATTGGGGTGAAGCTCAAATGAACCTCTATTCCTAGCAACCAAAGCTTCTGAAAGCGGTGTGAAAAAAAAAGAATTGGAAGCTTCTGACATAGTCAGTACCTATTGTCATTAGGTCACACTGTTGGAAAGGGGTTGGTTTAAAAATATATGTAAGGTAAAAGAAATATATGTAAGGCTATTTACAAACAGGAAGTAAATAGCTATGTTAGCTCTCTGCATATTTGGCTTACCTATAGAAACACTCCCTTCTACATTAAGGTCAAGTGTTGATTCTATTTTCATACAGTAACAAGGCCATCTATGGGTGGGATTTTAAAACGAATCAATAATTTTCATAGGAAAGTATCTCATTGTAGGCAAAACAAGCCCATTAAACCTAAGGTTATTTCCTATTGCATTCAACTTTTGAAAAATGCTAACACTGCCAGCTAGACCTTCTTGCAAAATTGGAAACAGACTGGTTATAGATATATAAGCCAGGGATACCATGTCAGCACTTTCTAAATCTGTATTGGTGCTTTCATTCCAAGTATAATCAAGGCCAATCCTGTACCAGCCAACACATCTCGGAAATGTTGCACAAAAAAACTTATGGGTATATCGATAATGATTTGCTCATGCCCTTTACAGTACTAAGAATCCCTTAGGAAGCAAAATGTACAGCTGCTTCTGTGAGAGCATATAGGGTTATTTAATTCAAAGTACTCATTTAAAAGTTGCAATTGTAGATTCAAATCTAGATAGAAGAAAGCGGCCATCTAGTTACATGATAATTCATTTATTTACCTTCAAAGTCATGAGTAAGGAAAAATACATTTTGCAAAATTTAGGTCAAGACAACAATGCACAGCTCTGGCACAGTGACAACTGATGCACTGTTTTTGTTTTTGTTTGTGTGTGTGTGTGGAAAAACACTTCCTTTGTTCTCTTAAGTTATCCATATCTGATGAGTCAGATGTTGCTTTCTCTCTGGTCTGGTACAAAGACAATGAAAAAAACGATTGGTTCAATTCTGTAAGAATGGGTGGTCTAAGGGAGAGAGAAAATATAATTTTTATGGGGTTATAAAGTACAGCATAGGGAATTTACACTATATAGTCAATAATAGTGTAATAACTATATGTATAGAATATGTATTGTTCCAGGTACTAGATCTATAAGCGTGGTCACTTAGCAAGTTACATAAATGTCTAATCATTATTATGTACACCTGAACTAATATAAGATAGTATGTCAACTGTAATTAAATTTTTTTTAATTTTAAAAAAGGAATTGTGTGAAAGAATAGATTTGATGTCTCCTATCCACAGGAAGAGAAATAGAAATTTATATGAATATAGCGCTAGTTTCATTCACTATTCATTTAATTTAATATCTGCCAGAATTACCCACACTGTTTACAGTTACTAGGTAACCATAGGATAGAAGACGGAGAACTACATCAGAGGTCCAAAGAGCTGTGTTGTATTTGAGAATACGGAGTTGCTTAACCATTCCACTTTAAATTCATGCTGTCATCACCGCTGACTACTGCTCCTCTTCACCTCGTTTTCTTGCTGAACTCTAACTCATCCTTTAAAATCCCTCTGAACTCTCATCTGCACTGAGACACCCCTTGACCTTTCATGCTGATATTCCCCCTTCCCCATATTACACTGAGCACCTCTGCTCTCGCTCTCAGGAAACAGTGTTATACTCACCATTTCCTTGTCTGTTTTCCTTCCTATAGGGCTTAGTTTTGTTGTATTTTTAAATCTGCCTTCTCAGTGCATCGCACTGTTTTTTACATAGTGAATCTCAGTAAGTGCATGTTAAGTGACTTGATAAATGGATAACAGTGATAAATGAAAGGCTTGGAGTAGAAACAGTAGTCTATTCCAGCTCTTGAATGTTATTATTATCAAACGCAACCTACTATTTACTTTGACAATGTACATTTGTACTGATTCATTTTCTCCTTTTTATATGGTGCCCATCTACATCTTCTATAGATAGCAGGGACATCTTGGTGTATTTCTTTGAAGGCCTTGAAACGATTCCATCAAATATTACCTCAAACTATTACAGGATGTTTTGTACCTTTTTGCCATTTTTTTCCTCACTTGGGCTGGTCTCAGGAAAGAGCTTGATCACTGTAGGGGCTAAAATGAACAATGTGGCAGGTAGCTGTATGTGGAAGAAGAGGCATTCTCTGAAGAAGGTGTTCTTTCTTTTAAACTTCAAGCACTAAAACTCATAGAAATTTGTTTCTGAACACTCCTTTGTCACTTTTTTTCCTTCAAAACTTCAATCCTTAGTATGAGCCCTAAGTTCTCGACTTCCATTGTGTGCACATGCAGGTCTAACTTGCATTTACTTCTCTTCCTTTTCTATTCTCACTATATGATTGACCAGTATGCATCTGACTTATATCCTCTATTCTCTCTCTTCCCATCCAGAGAGATTATATCTATCATTCATCTATATCATCTATCATCTATTATCTATAATAGATGATAATTCTGTAATTATCTCCAATAATAAAAGAGAAAGATGCAAATTGACCATACCTTTGTGACACCCACCAGCCAATCAGGAGTGAGTATGCAAACCAACCCAAGAAAGATGGAGGGTTAATTTGCATACACAGGTGCCAAATGGATGGGGGTGGGGCAGCCACTCAGGGCTTCTGGGCAGCATAGGAAGGTGGAAAGGTTCCTCTGGGCCGGAGTGAAGGTGGTGCTGGCAGCCGGGAGAAGGAAAGCCCATTCTTGCACGAATCTTCATGCATGGGGCCTCTAGAATATATATGTAAAGCAGTAAGTAGATCATTGATGAAAGGTGGATAAAACCCTAAAAGAAACAAAACCCAGGAAGGCTAAGTTTAAGCACTGATCAGGAAGAGCGAAAGGATACCTAAGGCTTTAGATAAATGTGCAAACATAATGGTAAAAATTATGGGGAATGGGGGCATTTGAGGATTTTCCTTTTTTGTGTGTGTGGCCCCCTATACTGATTGCCCATAGAAAGAGAGAGAAGAATGGACTCTATAAAAAGCTCCAGAGCTCAACATGCTGTTCAATGGGGATTTATGCAAAACCTGTATCTCAGATTTTTTTTTTCCATCAAGGCCCATCACTTTTCCCTTGTTTCCTCTCTACACTCTCTCTTGAGACTTTGGTTCTAGGAAAAAGATGTTGACTGTTAAGAAAAGTTTCTACCAGTTAATTCCCCTTTTAGGAAGTTATTGATATCCAGATGAAAATTATGGCTTAAGCATGTTATAAACTAATGTGATGGACTTTCTGGTCAGTTTTAATATCATGAAATCTGTAAAAGTATAAATTATTTATAACTTATCACAGTCAATGAAATGATAAGATTTTTTTTTTTTGGTCATGGTTTCACTACATAACCTGAAAACAAAGTCACCTGGCTTCACCTAAAGAAATTAACATTGGAGCATACATAATTAAGGACAATTAGGGGCATTCATTTATATGTTACAGGATATATTTCCCCTAGAACAAAACGAGATTTTTGTTCAACTTTGTATAGTCAATAAAAAGGGAGATATAATGAATCTGAGCTATTATATTTCCATTAAAAACACGGTTTCTGGAAAATTTTACTCTGATCCTTGATTAATACCCAGAAATAAAGAATTGCAGACAATGGTCTTCTCTTCTAGAAGCATGGTCAGCAATTTCTATTTTCTTCCTTGGAACTCAAATATTTTTTGTACATACTGTTTCCCGTGGTACACCATTTTTCTGGGTTGTGGAGATAGAAGATAGTATCTTGTAATATTTCACTCAATACAATAATAGTTCACAGTTGTCTTCAATACATTTATTGAGATTGATCAAACTACTTCCCTTCACTCTGACTTACTCTCTGCATGTTCCTGCGAATTACCTGAACCTCCCAAAAAAGTGTGTCTGTGACTTCAACATGTAGAAATTAAGGATACATTTGCCATTGTCTAAGCCACTGACTCAGCAAATCCTAATGTGTTAACTATTAGTGCTATCCAGGCCATTGTCATAACCTGGTTATTATGTAACAGAAAAGGAGTGAAGGGGGAGACAAAATATTATAAGCATATAATATGCTTATATTAATAAGCTGCTATTTATCAGCTTTTCCAAAAGGTTGCATTTAACATTTTCAAGTCTGTCACTTGCTGATGGATGGAAAAAGGGATTGGACAAAGACAGTTCAGAAGCATGCCCAGTAAGGTCTGAGGGATGTGGAAAGGTGTCTACTTGTCTGCCTGTCTGTCTGCTGGTTATACCTGGGAACAAATGGGTGTGGCCATTACTAGCATGCTAAACCTGAATATTTAAACTTCTAAACAAAGACGTGAGCTCTCTCTTTTCTCTCTCACACGTGCGCCAGGTCCTCTGAAACATGGAATGGAAGCTCTGACACTCGCCCTTCTTCTGGCTGTGCTGAACTCCCAGCTGCCCTCTTTCAGGACTGGCTTTGGGGGAAGAGGGACATTGGACACTAAGAAATATAACTCCACACCAATACAACCTTCTTCTTCCATATCCATCCTCCCATGCGAATCTTAGAAAATGCATCTTCTGAAGATATCTCAAGAACGCCATTCCCACTCGAGTCTGGAAAATCTGTCCCATTAATTCCTCCTGCAACACTATCGCTGTCTGTCAGGACAGATGAGAACCTGAACATTTCATTTTTCAGTCACGACATATGTGTTTCATTCTTAGATTAATCACATGACACTATTAATTGTGCATGCACGATGTAATAACATTGTGTAAGGTACTACTGTACCCATTGAATGTATATAAAATGAGTAGTGTGCTTTATTTTAAGGAGGTAATAATGACTTATTAACAATTTTAACTGTAGAAGAGTGGGTTTCTCTCTTAGGGTTCTATATAAATATTGCCTATTTGTATTCTTGCAGCCAACTCACCATGAAAAACAAGCACAACTCTAGATAAATACCCTGGAATACAGAAACATACTTTTTCTTATTTTCAATCAAGAAACCACTCCATCACTGCCTTCTGTGTTTATGTAACCTGGCTAACCGCACAAGGGAACTTACAGAACCCTTGGAGGAGAATAAGTTGCCTATCACTTTTAGTAATCCTTAAGAAATGGTTATGGATAAATTTTGCTGAATAGAATTTTTCACCTTATCACGTTTATACATTGATGTCTTCATTGTGTTTCTGCCTTTGTCACCGGGCTCTTAAATCAAAGTTAAATCACGACAAACCTCAGCCACACTACTATCCTTAAAACAGAGAATACGTATATTTACAAGTTTGTAAATAAATGCTTGAAAATATAAATCTAAAAGATAGATCCGGGGTTAGAATCACTATAAGTCACAGATTCCTTTGTCTGTCAGCAAACTACCTCAGTTGAGATGCTGACCAGGATAAGCATTTATTCCTATTCACTTGCTTTTCATTCCAGCTGGGGTGGCATTCCTTTAAACTGCTGATCTACTGGTCTACCTCTGCTGACCTCTCCTGGCCTTGGCTACGTTAGTTCCATGCAGTGGGCTCACCTGAGGTCTATTTTAAGTGCCTTGTTTTTGGAATTATCAGGCCACTCAGCATGTTTTCAGAGTAGAGGCAAAATGCAAGAAAGAGAGCCCAGCACATTTCAAGCCTCTGCTTGAATCACATCTGCTGCTATCCCAGGAGACAAAAGTAAGTTACAGACCCAGAGATAAGGAGAGGGGAAATAAGTAGAAATCTAAAGCGCACCCTAATATATACCATAGCACATATAACTAACTTCTCTAAATTTCACTCAAAAGGTTCCACTAAAATTAGAGGTTTAAGTGAATTATAATAGTAAGTAATTTTTAAAATGGGCTTTTAACTCAAGGGTCTGTATGGTAATGCTTCTTATATGACTGACTTCTAGCAGACACCTAGCTACACATTATTCTATAAATGCTCACTGGGTGACATGGAATAAGACACAGATGTCATCAATGTAATAATGTTCAAACAAAATAAATAGCTATATTTTTGTACCAAAAGTTTTCCCACAGGGTACAAAACATATATGCATATATTTCAGGCTCACTGACTCATCTTCCATGGGCATTTTCCAATGTATTAACTTTCCTGGAAGGAGTTGCATGAATTAGTAGACATTTAATTACATTTGCATTAATGATATAAACATAATATAAGATTCATATATGGTGTCATTTTAGAATCATTAATCAACTGAGAGGTATGAATAAGTATAACAGGAGTTGGAAATTTGAGGATTGAGTTCTCTTTTAATAAATCTGGTATCATTAGGACATTGAGTTAATTTTTTTTTGAAAAATAGCTTAATTTTTATTTTACCAGTATTATTATGTATACCATAATTATAATTAGTAAAAACTCAAAGTGACATGGGGTCTATATCCCATTTTTTAGTGTCACCTAAATGGGCTAACTCCCCCAAAATACACATATTTTTTCCCACAACACACACACAAGCACATTTGAGGAGCAGAGCAGGTTTGGGGAAAGTTGGTAGGTATGCCCCCCAACCCAGAGAGACACCCCTCAGCCTGCCTTGGATTCTTCCCAGAACTCAGCAGGATAGAGACAAGAGTCAAGAGTGTGGGGCCACCGGGAGCTAGAAGATCTACCATGAGGGGCAGTCTCTAGTCAGGATCATAGAAAGTGGGGGGAACAGTCCCTGCTCCTAAACCACGCAACTCAATCACGGACACCCCTTGAATCTGTCCAGACATCTCCCCTCTTGCCCAGGTGGCTGACTCCTTAGCAGGGCCAAAGGTCCCTGCAGGGTGAGTCCACAGGGAAACCAGAGGGTAGGTCATTGCTTTCCCCCAGTCTGATGCCACACAGAGGAGTGTGTTCCAGCCAAGAAAGATGGTGTCTGTGGTGCAGTAGAGTGACTCAGCACAGGGGGTCATGGCAATTGTCCCCTCAATTCTCTCCCCAGAGCCACAAACCCCAATCTCTTCTCACACAACTCTAGTCTGCTCCGCCCTCCCTTTGCCAGAATCCAGAGAAATAGTTGCAAGAGATTTTGTGTTTTGGCCTTTCAAGAGGGTACCTGAGTTTTTCATAGACTCTCTGTCTCTCCCTGGCAGACAGAAACCTTGGTGCTTTTCACACCAGATGTGAGCACCTCTTCCAATCTCTGGTGCTCTGAGCTGGGGAACCTGGCTTGGGCTTGAGATCCCATACTTATCGGCAAATCCCCTCACAGCTGAGATATCCCTCTGGAAGCTCAGGTGGCACTGGTGAAAGTAGGGCCAGCCCTTTTTGCATCTCTGCCCTTTTTACCAGTACGGATGTGTCTTTTTCTATAAATTCTTCCTCTTCAGCGAGTCTTCAGTTATTTATGCAGGTTGATTGCTCTCTCTATATTTTTATTTTTTTTATTAATGTATTACATGTGAACATATCTTTCTATTGCCCCCCCCACTCCCATGCATGTCCTAACCCCCCAGTATCTTGTGTCCATTGCTTATGCTTATATACATGCATACAAGTCCTTCGGTTGATCTCTTATCTACCCCAACTCTCTCTAACCTTTCCACTGTAATTTGACTGTCTCTTTGATGCTTTACTGCCTCTGTACCTATATTTTTGTTCACCAATTTATAATGTTCTTTATTATCCATAAATGAGTGAGATAATGTGGTATTTTTCTTTCATTGCCTGGCTTATTTCACATAGCATAATGCTCTCCAGTTCCATCCAGGTTGATGCAAATGGTAAGAATTTCTTCTTTTTTTTTATGGCAGATAGTATTCCATTGTGTAGATGCACCATAGTTTTCTGATCTAGTCATCTGCAGATTAGCACCTAGGCTATTTCCAAATCTTAGCTATTGTAAATTATGCTGCTGTGAACATAGGGGTGCATATATCCTTTCTGATCAGTGTTTCTAGTTTCTTAGTATATATTCCTAAGAATGGGATTGCTGGGTTAAATGGGAGATCCATTTTTAGTTTTTTGAGGAAACTCCATACTGTTCTCCACAGTGGCTGCACCAGTCTGCATTCCCACCAGCAGTGCATGAGGGTTCCTTTTTCTCCGAATCCTCACCAACACTTGTTGTTTGTTGATTTGTTGATGATTGCCATTCTGACAGGTGTGAGATGGTAGCGCATTGTTGTTTTGATTTGCATCTCTCAGATAATTAGTGACTTTGAGCATGTTTTCATGTGTCTCTTGGCCTTCCTTCTGTCTTCTTTAGAAAAGATTCTATTTAGGTCAGTTGTCCATTTTTTTATTGAATCATTTATCTTCCTTTCATTAAGTTATATAAGTTGGCTGTAGATGTTAGAGATTAAATCTTTATCAGTGATAACATTGGCAAATATGTTCTCCCATACAGTGGACTTTCTTGTTGTTTTGTGGATGATTTCTTTTGCTGTGAAAAAGCTTTTTATTTTGATGTAGTTTATTTTCTCTTTAGCTTCTACTGCCCTAGGAGCAGTATTAGTGAAGAAGTTCCTTCAGCATATTTCTGAGATGGATTCCTCTAGTATTTTTATGGTTTCCTATCTTATGTTTAAGTCCTGTATTCAAAGTTTTTTTTTTTAATGTATGGTATAAAGGGTTGGTCTAGTTTCATTTTTTGCATGTATCTGTCAAATTTTCCCAACACCATTTATTTGAAGAGACTGTCTTGACTCCATTGTATGTTCATGCATCCTTTGTCAAATATTAATTAAGCATAGTGGTTTGGGTCGATATCTGGATTCTCTATTCTATTCCATTGACCTATATGTCTGTTCCTGTGCTAGTACCAGGCTGTTTTGAGAGCAGTGGCTTTGTAATATAGCTTAAAATCTCGTATTGATATCCCACCTACTTTATTCTTCTTTCTCTTTTTGCTGTGGTTATTTGTTGTTGTTGTTGTTGTTGTTTTTTATTCCAGCTGAATCATTGGAGAACTCTTTCTAGTTCTGTGAAATACGTCATTGGTATTTTAATGGGTAGTGCATTGAATCTGTAGATTGCTTTGGGTAGTATGGACATTTTAATGATGTTGATTCTCCCAATCCATGAGCATGGTATGCTCTTCCATCTGCTAACATCTTCCTCTATCTCTTTTTTCAGTGTCCTATAGTTTTCCATGTATAGGTCTTTTACCTCCTTAGGTAAGTTTATTCCTAGGTATCTTAATTTTTTTTTGGTGCGATGGTAAATGGGATTGCTTTTTTAGTCCCTCTTTCTGTAAGTTCAATATTAGTGTATAGAAATGCCATAGATTTATTGGCATTAATTTTGTATCCTACTACATTGCCAAATCCATTTATTAAGTCTATTAGTTTTTGATGAAGTCTTTTGGGTTTTTTATGTACTCTATCATGTCATCTGAAGATAAGAACAGCTTTACTTCATCTTTTCCAATTTGGATGCCTTCTATTTCTTCTTGTTGTCTAATTGCAATGGCTAATACTTCCATGACTGTGTTGAACAGGAGTGGTGAGAGTGGGCCTGATAATGTGAGAGAACATATTTTCCAATTCCTATGAACAAGCCACTGATTGAAATTTTGCTTACACTGTTAAAAATGAGGAAATTAAAATAGTGGAAATGACTAGGAAAAAAGAAAAGAGTGAAAGTGTTAATAGATTAGTTTACTTGCTACATTCAATAAATCATTGAAAGGAAGGCAGTATAAGACTTATAATGATATAAGTAACATTTTTTGTTTGTTTTCTCTTTCCTCCAAAAAGAACAAAAATGCTATTAAAATCATAAGGGTCAAAGAAGTTACAGAACTCAAAATCAAGAATATAACTAATGCCCTGGAATTGCAGACTTTCTTTGTGGAAGAAACTTGGACCATCTGGACATATATGTATAGAAAAGAAAAGCCCAGCCAACAATTGCTTAATACATAGATAGGACATAATATGCTAGATGCCAAAATGTCAAAAATTCCATTTCAAATTTAGAAATGCTGCTTTAAAAACTTTTACAAGAATTCTACAACTATTTGTATAAAATCAAACATTTTTCTTTTAAATTAATTATACTAACTAGCTCCTTCTTATCTATAGGAGATATGGTCCAGGAACCCCTGAGTAGATGCCTGAAACAAGACCTAAGACCCAATACTCTATGTCTTTTCCTATACATATATACCTGGATGGCTTAATTTATAAATTAGGCATAGTAAGATATTAACAACAATAAATAATAAAATAGAAAAATTATAACAGCTGTAATAAAAGTTATATGAATGTGGTATAGATCTCTCTCCAGAATGTTATAAAAATTAAACAAAACTATGTTTACAAAAAAGTTCATTTACTTAAAATAATATTGAATATTTTTAAATATAACAAAAATATTGTATATTTTATATTGTCAGTTTCATTGCAATCCAATGTTCCTCCTATATCAAAATTATTTGTGTTAGCTATAAAGCATTGATAAACATTTAGAAAATATAGAATTAGATTTCCTTTGCTTGATAAAGAATAGTAAAAATTATTAGAAACATAATAATCTGGTATACTATGTCATTTTATTTTAAAATACTAAAGGCGTATATTACTGCAAAAATATGTTGCCCAATGACAGTGGTAGCAAAAAAAATCTTAAGAAACCTTATGAATAATACCGAATTTACAGAATGTATAAAGTGAAAGAGAGCAATAGACATGAAAACATTTTGAGTTCAATAAAATCTCACTCTGGCACATGGATATCATACCTGAAATAATATAAATAGTGATTGTATTCACATTTGTAATTCAATAAAATGTAATTTTATATCCTTCTTTAAATCAGAAAAGTCTCATAGGAATGATTGGTGGAATTAGACATGTATGAGAAATGAAAACGATGAAACACATTAAGTGGGAAATCACAATTATGTTGCACTCACAAAAGCTTTAGGCAGTTTCCAAACTTAAAAGCCGATATGCTATTTACAGGTGAATATTAAATTTTTGAAATTGTGAAGTTTCTCACCTTAAAATCCCCTTTGTCCTAATATAATGTATTGAAATGTGTCAAATTTATATTCTGTTCCCCTATATCACCAGATCATTTAACAGACCATAACACTGCATAATTTTTCCAAAATATTTACTTAATTAAACTAGAAATCTAAGGACATCTATTATATTGTGAAACCGGTAGTTTATATGATCATCTTTGGGTACATATTTTAAGATGGAAAGTAATAATTAACTTATCATGTCATAGCCCACAGAGTTCTGTGCCCAGCATCACCTTCAGTGATTCCCTAATACTATGCGTACACTGACCTGCTTGCCTGGGCAAGCACGCTGCATGTAACAACCATTATTTCATTTCAGTTGGTCATACACCTTAATAACATGGTTAGGCATTCACCCTAAATCCATCATTCTAGCCAGTGGTAGAATTCTCCAGTTGAGTATGTGTGGCATTTTCAGTGAAAAATACTCATTCTCCACCCAGCATTATTTTTATGGGCAATAGTGAGTGATCAAAGCAGTCAAACATAATTCTACAAGTACCTAGTACACTTACTGAGGAAAGCTTCAAAGGGGAAGTACCCACAACACCTACATTTTATTGATTCAATACATTTACATCTTGTCTCTATCCCAAAACAGATGGAGGTAGTTCTTCCTCTATTTTTCCTTTAAAATGCAAGTTACTAATGATTTTGCTCCTGGAAATTGGAAGAATGTATTACTTATTTCTACCCTAACACACAACGTGGTATAGTACAGCATAGCATAGCATAGCATAGCATAGCATAGCATAGCATAGCATAGCATAGCATAGTGTAGTATAGCATAGCATGTAGGCATGTGTGTGTGTGTTTGTGTGTGTGTGTGTGTGTGTGTGTGTGTGTGTGTGTGTGTGTGGTGAAAATATTTACTGGTTGCTGATATGCTTGTCATCAACTCATTGTACTATGAGCATCTAGACCAGTGGTTCTCAACCTTTCTAATGCCGGGACCCTTTAATACAGTTCCTCATGTTGTGGTGACCCCGAACCATAAAATTATTTTTGTTGCTACTTCATAATTGTAATTTTGCAACTGTTATGAATCATCTCTGTATTTTCCAATGGTCTTAGGCGACCCCAGTGAAAGTGCTGTTCAACCCCCAAAGGGGTCGTGACCTACAGGTTGAGAACCGCTGATCCAGACCTTTTCAGCAGCGACCACTAGCAGGGTCACCTAAGACCATTGGAAAACACAGATATTTACATTGCAATTCATAACAGTAGCAAAATTAGTTATGAAGTAGCAACAAAAATATTTTTATGGTTGGGGATCACCACAACATGAGGAACTCTATTAAAGGGCCGTGGCATTAGAAAGGTTGAGAACCACTGGTTTAGCGGTTTCAAACATGTCCTAATTTTACCTATATTTTTTGCTTACTTGAATTATCAGAAATAACACAATCCTTTTTTTTAAATATATTTTTATTGATTTCAGAGAGGGAGAGAGAGAGAGAGAGAGAAACATCCATGATGAGAGAGAATCATGGATTGGCTGCCTCCTGAAAGTCCCCCCACTGGGGATCAAGCCCACAATCCAGGCATGTGCCCTTGACTGGAATCAAACCTGGGACCTTTCAGTTCGCAGGCCGATGCTCTATCCACTGAGACAAACCAGCTAGGGCAACACAATCTTTGACATACACTAAGTTCAATAAATATTTACTAAACAAATAGCATTATTTAAATACATTTAAAATTAAAACATAGCTACATGTACCATACTCTAAGCACACTACTATAAAGGAACAGAAGTATTTATGACAACACAGAGCATCCTGAGGACATTCAATAGGACTGAGCTAGAGGTTTCAGTAGACATACCTCATCACTCACAATAGACCAGCTGTGCTTTGGGCATCTGAGAAATATCTTCTTACCTGCAGGAGGAGCTGACTTATTGAGAGTGAGAGATATGGGGTAGGGGCAGGCAGGAACAAACATGTTAGTCCTTCTGAAAATCATTTTTCTTCTCTGTGAGACAAGTGTTGAATCATAGAGCTAGACTTATTGGGTGGATCACTTTGTAAGTTATATAAATGTCTATCTAGTATGCTGTATACCTGGAACTAATATAAGATTGAAGGTCAACTGTAATTGGAAAAATAGTCTCTCAGACCTACTGTTGGTATCCCTCATCAGCCTTACAAAGGGTTCATCATTCTGGAGAAAGGGGCTGCTCATGGATAATTAAGAAGGAGTCCAAGGACAAAAGATATTTTTGAAAGGCATTGGGGGTCAGAGGGGCTTTGGCTAAAAGGACTTCATCTATGTAGGTTCAAAAGTAGAGAAAAACAAATAAATCAGAGGTCCCTTCACTAAGGACCCATACTTTTATTCACATGATTTATCCTAAGGCAAGGTGGAAATATACATTTCAAAGAGTACAGTATCAAAAGGTAGAATACAGAAGTTTGGGGAATAGCCTACAGCTGTTCAGATGTTTGGCCAACAGGAGGAAATAAAATGCCCTGAGCTTTCTGGCAGCAAACAATCCTATTCAGGTTTGGAGGAAGTGCCTTTTAGCCATTTCCAATGGGTAAACTATATATGTGGCTCACCCTTATTGAGCCTCCCATGTCCCATCAACCTTTTGATGAAACTCTTGTAATGATTAGGTGCTGGAATTGGTTCTTGGCAACCTACTTATAGTTCAGATACAAATAAAATATTCTGAAAACAAAACCAAAGAATTAAACCATAAAACTACAGTTTAGAAGAGGACTTACACTTATTATTTATCAAAGGAGGTGAGAGACTGTCATTTATCTATCATCTTGTACCCTTGGGTCTTTCTCTGAGTAGAAAAATACTTATATTTTTAGAAATATTTCCCAGCATGCCTTGTAGCTAGAGTTGATGATTAAATTGTAGTCAGTCAAACATAAAAGTGTTACCTTGTACTTTTAGAATGATATTAAAGCATATCGGTGCCCTTCTCTCTTCTTCCTCTCTTTAGTTGCCCAGGATCCATAAGCAATGTCTTGGAGAATCAGCACATCGGGAGACTTTGAGAATGGAAGTCCCGCACCTCACCCTTTTGACTCTCAACAGCAACCAGATAGTGGCTCCTGTCACTGAACCATGAAGCTGTGGTTACTACTGTGATCAGTCACTGCTCTTATCTTCTCACATCACTTAAGCTGGCTTGGGAGGATGCCACTTGCTTTCCAAGCTTAACTCATGATGAGTTCCTTTTGAATGAGCTCCTACTGTTGGTACCTGAAATATTCATCTCTGGAGTTTTGCTTTCTGATCTTGGCTTTACTATTCTAAGTGACCAGGCACAAGTGGGTTTTACCCTGTCTCTTCCACTTCTCACACTCTGCTGAGTCATTTCACACATTCTGCTACAAACTTGAATTCTTCCCTTTCTTAGTATTTTTGTCTGGCACTGGCCACTTTCTAACATCATAACCCATCCTCCTGATTTCTATTTCCAACTCAGTGTACAGAGAGCATTATCCTTGGCAGATGAACTTTCCTGAATCCTCTGTTTCATCTGTCACCTTTCTTTTCCAGAAGGTGTTCAAGGAATGGAGGAGAGAAAGCACTGCTCCTACCATGAGAACAAGCAATTGTCACCTTAAGGACTATGGAAATTCCAGAGTCACCAATTCTCCAATTCTCCAGTTTCATTCAATGAATAATGTTTGCTTCCGATTATAATAGAACTAGTACCTTCATGTGAAATACTTTTAAAAATATAAGCATCATGTAGCTGGGAGCCTATGTAGGTTAAAAGAGAAAAACAAATAAAACAGAGGCAATCAAAGCCCTAGGGTCCCCAGAAGGCCAGGATCCAAGGACATAACACAATAGAGCACTAGGCCTGTGGAGAGATCCAAACAGCAGGTAGAGGTTTGCCCATCCAATTGCTGAATTCCAAATTATTCCTCTGATATTGGGCCAATATGACATATGTCTTTGTCCCATAAAATACCCATCTCCTTCTAACACTTTTCATGAATATTTCAGTGCACAGCCACATTAATTATTATGTATCATTTAATATGGCATTAAACCTATAATTATTTTGCATTGTTTCAAAAATTGGGTGTAACCACTCCATTTATTTCTGTTGCCCCATTTCAGTTGCAATGGTTATATGTTTTGTCAATCTGATCTCTCTTTTTAAAAAAAATACATTATTGATTTCAGAGAGGAAGGGAGAGGGAGAGAAAGCTTGAAACATCATTGATGAGAGAGAATCATTGATTGGCTGCCTCCTGCACACCCTCTACTGGAGATTGCATCCACAATCTGAGCATGTGCCCTTAATTGGAATCAATGCTCTATCCACTGAGCCAAACCAGCAAGGGCCTGATCTCTTTTTAAACTGTCTGCTCAAGTAAAATTGATCTAATCAATGGTTTACAATGAAACCTTGGTCTATTTTACTTCCAGAATATTAAAGATTCTGTCTGAAATGTTTTTTTCTCTATTCTTCCTCTCTGAGATAGTATTCATCCTTCAAACGCTAGTCAATGCCTGTGACTTTGAAGGAGTCACTACTGTTACAAAAGAGAATCTGAATGCATGAGTATGTTAGTTTCTTAGGAAAAAAAAGTCATTTTTTGGTAATTTATTTGGAAGCTTTTATATATATCTTCTTTCCATTTATCATCTATCTAATGATGTCATTGAAATGTACTTTCATATCTACCCACATGTCACCTAGTGTGTAAATACTAAAACAATTCATATTGAAATACCACTCCATGTCTACTAGAATGTCTATAGTAACAAATATTGGCAAGCATGTGGAGAAACTGAAACCCTCATACATTGCTGGGGGAAATGTAAAATGTTAAAGTCACTTTGTAAAAACAGTTAAATCAAGAGATACAATATGATCTATAGGTTTCTCCTTTAGGATATGTCCAAATAAATTTTTAAAAATTATGTCCAAAAACAAGTACACAAATGTTCACATCAACATTAGTTGTAATGTCCCCAAAATGGAAACAAGCCAAAGTGCACCAACTAATGAATGTATAAACAATATCTGGAATATCCATAGAATAAAAAAAATATCATTTGGTCATAAAAAAGAATGAAACCTGGATGCACACTGCAACTTGGAAAAACCTTAAAAATGTTATGTGAAGGAAGCCATACACAAAAAAAACTCCACATATTGTATTATTGCATTTAGATGAAATGTACAGAATAGCCAAGTTAACAGAGACAGGAAGTAGATTAGTGGTTACCAGGGGCTAGCAAGAGGGAAGTGTGGGAGTGACTATTACAGGTACATGAGTTTTTGTGGGTGATAAAAATGTTCTGGAGTTAGTGGTAATGTTTCATAATTTTATTATCATACTTAAAGTCATTGAATTGTACATTATGAACAGGTAAATTTTTGAGTATGTGGATATCTATATATACAAAATCCTAATGTGCACATAGACTCAACAGTGGAACAACGGTACAACTCAGTGGTTCTCAACCTTCCTAAGGCCATGACCCTTGCATACAGTTCCTCATGTGGAAGTGACCCCAAACCATGAAATTTTGCTACTGTTAGGTATCGTGATGTAAATATCTGCATTTTCCGATGGTCTTAGGCGACCCCTGTGAAAGGGTGGTTCAACCCCCAAAGGGGTCGCGACCCACAGGTTGAGAACCACTGGTACAACTGAACTGAACCAGTCACTATGATGTGTGCTGCCACCAGGGGCATGTGCAGAAGGTGGTGGGTATCGGCAGCAGGCAACAGAGTGTGGAACATAGTGGGCCATGGCCATAGCAGTATGGTGGAGCAGTCATTGTCTTTAAAGCAAGTATCTGGTGGTTACTGAAAATTCCTTTCTTCCACTCACCGCAGACACACCAGGCACTCACACCTGCTGTGGGTGCTGGCCCCAATTGTCCCTGAGGGCTTCTCCACCTCCTCCTGCTCCTGAGGGGCAATTAGGGCAGCAACCACAACTCAGATCCACTGTTGGCACTGGCCCCAACCACTCTGTGTCATCAGTGGGTACAATCAGGGTCAGTGCTGTCATTGGAGAGGAGTGGTGGTGGCAAGAGCAGGGCTGCCAGAGACAGGGGATCAAGGCTGTGGCAGCAGAGCAGGGCAAGGGCTTGGAGAATAGGCCAACACCCACCGCTGTGCACACTGCAGCCTCTTGCCCTACAGTTCCTTTCAAGGTGTACGAATTCATACACTGGGCCCCTAGTACCTCAATAAATATGAATGATTACAGTGGGCAAATATATTATTTGTCTTATAATGGATATATTTTATTCCATGGTAGATACTCAAAATATTCTCATAATGAACTGCTGTATATTTGAATACAAAATTGGCTGAGCTAAAAGAGATGGGATGAAGAAGTGCTTCAAAACAATCCAACCCAATTTCTGTCTTTTTGGGTTATTATTTTTGTCAGCCTACCCATTGGCATACATTTTCTTAACATGTACACCAACCAAAAGTACCCAGCGGTGTGTGATTGTCAACTGCTGTGCTTGTCTAAAGAAACACGAAGAATGAAAATGAATCTACTCCTACAAATGCAGGTTTTCAGGTTTTGATCTCAATTTCTCAAAGACATTCCCTGCAGTCGTAGTTAGGGTGGGCTGTGTGTCTTTAAAACTGCTGGGATCCAATCAATGTGCTTAATGATGTTTTAACAACAGGAACGTGTAAATGGAGACACTTGAAGTTGTCAGTTTACTGATAAAATCTTGCAGGGGTAAGTCATTGGAAGTCTCCTGCCCTCAGCCTTGCAGAGCAATCCCTGATAAAATGGCAGAATGTCTTACCTCCCTCCCCACCCCCAGTTTTCAGCTCAAAATAAGTAATTTGCAAAGCAGGTGTTTGATCAGCTTTAGTTATTCACAAGAAAAACACAAGCAAGAAATTTGCAGACGATAAGTTAAGGTTAAAACAAATAAACAAAAGCAAAATCTGAGGTCATGCTATGGCAAAAGATGCTATTTTAAATATCAAAAAAAAATCTAACGTGAGTATCTTACTCTTCCCTTCTAGAGTAATTAACCTCAAACAATTCAGCTCAATCCATAGAGAAACCAGCAGCATTCAGATAGAAAGACACAAAGATATCTGACTCCTTTTTAAGACTTGAATATGCTGAATCATCTATAGACGCAAGTAATGATGTTGCTAAGGGATGCACTTCTGTCCATTAAAGTCGTTTTTAATTTGCTCATGGCAGGTAGCTGAAGTATATTTTAAATCAGTGTGTTCTTTTTTTTCTTTCTGCTTTGTTGGTAGAGATTTCATATCCTTTCACTCATATCAATTTTTATTGAACATGCAAAAGCATTGCAGGGAAATGAGCAAACTGCGCAAGCGATAGTCATTTATTGAGGTAGTCAAACTTCCCTAGCCAAGCACTTCCCTTTCCTAGAGTTTAATTTCGCATCGAGAAACAAAGCTGACCTCATGTTTGTGTTGCAGAATGTACATGTAAGCAATTTAGTAAAACAGCATAATCCCACTTACATTGTTATCACAGTCTTTCAGAAATATATCCAAAAGAAGTAACTATTTTTGTGAAGAGTTGCTCCAGCAAGATGTGATTTTAAAAATGACATGTAGAACAGGTTGTGAAATAAACATGTTAATGACCAATTAGTCTCATTGTTCCATTCAGTTTCATTCTTGCTAATTTTAGTACCCTTAATTGAATTTTGTCTCAGCAAGTTGGGTAGAAAATATTCTAAAATAAAATATTTTGTACAGAAAGCTTTTTTAAAAAATTTATTTTATTACAAATGAGTACTAAGAAGACACTACATTCTAAATCTTCACTGGTAATTATAATATTTATTGGGAATGCATGTAAGGAAAAATAGATAGTAGTAAATATTTGTTTAGTCAGTCTATGTTGAAAGTAGAGTGTCATACAGGGGAAAGGAACAATCAACAGTTTAAAATCCTGATTCACTCTTGGTTATGTTCTAGAAGCCCAATGCATGGAGATACATAACAGAATGGACCTTCCTTTCCCTGGTTGCCAGCACTGCCTTTGCTCTGGCTGGAACCACCTTTCTGCGCCAGCCCAGAGCAGCCTTTCCGAATTCCTACACTTGGTGGCTGCATATGCAAATTAACCCTCCATCTTTGCTGGGTTAATTTGCATGATCACTCCTGATTGGCTGCTGGGCATCATGAAGGTATGGTCAATTAGCATGTTTGTCTATTAGGTAAGATGTGTTCATGGGAAAAAATGTTTTACCTTTCTAAACCTTAATATACTCATTTTTTAGGGGTGGGGGAAGTTCAAACTGAAACCTGGGGTTAGTAGAACCAGTATTGAAGAATTAAGGGAAAAATTGAAAGGATTTAGCCTGTTGCCTGACACATAACAATTTGTCCGCAAATCCTCCCTCTATTCTTTCCTTTCTTCTTTCCTTCCTCTCTTACTTCCTTCTTATTCCTTCCTGATTTTAGTTATTTAATTTACTAGCACACAGAACTGTGTTATCACCTTATTTAGGTCCCAAAATTTTGACCATCTCAATCAATCTACATTGTATTAATATGATAGACAAAAATTTAACAGATTTGTTTTTATAAATATGCAATTTATGATAGTTTGATTTTAAGTTAATTATTAAGTTCAGGTTGCCCACCATTACCTAGAAGTCATTGAGTGTTCTTTGAAAGACTTAGTGACATATGTAACCAATGAAGTTTTCAGTTGAATATTAAATTTAGCAATGAACTGAAATGGTTTTGCAAATATTTATTAATATGAATTGTTTAAGATGCCTGTCATATTTTGAGATTGTATACTCAGTTGTACATATTTTCCCTCCTGTCAAAGAACTCTGTGGTCTTTTGACCACAACAGCATCTAATACACTGTGGATTAAGTTGAACGGTTGTTTGATTATTATAAAAGCACATTAAGTCATTGCTATTTATTATGGTGATCTTACCAATTAATCTAACAAACGTTAATTGTCATTGCAAAAAACACACAATTGATATATTTTCCACACACCTGATAATGATGGTGAAATATAAAAACCCATATTGCTATGTGTACTCCATTGAATTGTCCATACCAACAACTACCTTCTACTTACACATTGGCTGCATTTAGTTAAAGGTTGTTTTGGAAAACATCATTTGAAACCTCAAGGCCCTTGGATGAGGGCATAATTTATTTTCACACGTAACGATTCTAGGGAAAGTGCTTCAAGTCTAGGTGAGAGAATCTGTTACACAAAATTGTAGATGAAAAGGCATCACTTCCAAGTAGTTTTATTTTTCGAATACACTGGCTTTTTTGCCAACAAGATGTTTTTGTTTGGGGGCTAAGATGTTACTGCTGAAGTTCTGGTCAAAATGTTTTATTCATTTTACAATTATACTAAGTGAAGAGGGGGGTCAAGACAAGATTGGTTAGATTGAACCCCATTTCTTATTTTACGAGCATATGTCCCTATACTTTTGAAGAGATCAAGAAGAATGGTTCAAGACATCCTAAGGCAGGGGTCAGCAAACTGTGGCTCGCAAGCCACATGCAGCTTTTTGGCCCCTTGAGTGTGGCTCTTCCACAAAATACCACGTGCAGGCATGCTCGTACAGTGCAATTCAAACTCCGTACATGGCACATGTGCAGAAGTTGGTTTTCAGCTCTCAAAAGAAATTCCAGTTGTTGTACTGTTGATATTTGGCTCTGTTGACTAATGAGTTTGCCGACCACTGTCCTAAGGAATAGCAAGCAGTGCTCAGATTTGGAATGTTCTCATTTGGAGTGTGTCTGACTATAGCTGGGAAGTAGTACTCTCGCTTCTGTAAGCAGAATAGGTAAACTGTCTATTTGCCTGAAATTGTTACCTATCGGTATGATTGTGTCTGTTGGAAAGCCTGAAATAAAAAGTTTAATAAATCGATTCAATTTTGAGTCTGTTTTAATTGAATGGAAACCAAACTTGTACAGAATTATTCTGGACACTTTAATTAGAGGCCAATTTCAGGCCAGTGAATTGTTTCACTTAGATCAGGGCATCACAGATAAGAAGGAATTATATATTATAATGTTCCCCATATAGTCACTTGGGTTTTTAAACTAGTTAAAGGTTTATCTCTATCTCTACCAAGAACAAAGGGTCAGGAATCTAGTCTTTTTGGAAAAGATGCATGTGCTGACTACCTGCTCTATGCTTAGAAATGCATGATGGCTCAACTTATAAAGGTGAAATGGTACATCAGTGAAGGTTAACACAAATCTTGAATTGTGAAACAAGCTATAACCATGTAATTAAGCTGAACTACTTACAGTTGCTCCAATGTTTTGAAAATTTTTCCATCTCAGATGCTTTGCTGAAAATAATCTCCACTCTACTCTATTAGCTTCTTAATCCAAGTATTTTGAAAATTTTTGTCCTCCTTTAAGTCTCCTCTGAACTAGGCAGAACAGAATGAAACATTTCCCCCATTGTCTTCTGTTAGTACCCAGTACATACTTTTATCATATTACTTTTTATAAAAAAGAAAATATATGTATATATATATATATATATATATATATATATATATATATATACATACACTGTGTTTTTTTTTTTTTTTTACAGAGAGGAAGGGAGAGGGATAGAGTTAGAAACATCAATGCGAGAGAAACATCAATCAGCTGTCTCTTGCACACCCCCTACTGTGCCCCTGTGCCCACAACCAAGGCACATGCCCTTGCCTGGAATGAAACCTGGGACCCTTCAGTCCACAAGCCGAGGCTCTATACACTGAGCCAAACCTGTTAGGGCCAGATATTTGTTTATCTCTCCACCTTGACCTGAATCCCTGAGTAGGCAGAGTTTTGTGCCATCCATTTATTCTCTATCCCATTTACTCCCAGATCTTAAATCCTCTACCCAAACCCTACTCCTGTATCTAGATAGAAATTACCTTCTCTGCACCCTGTTTTAGGGGAATCTAATTTGGTGCTACTATTTTAAGTTGCAGCCCAAATTTCTCCCAATTATATCTCAGACTCCAATTTAATGGATTTCTCTGAATTTTGACTTATATTCACCTGTCTCTGCTTGAGGGTCGTACAGGTGTCTTAAATACCACACTTTATAAACTCAACTCACTTTTCCCATGAACTACATCCCCTATTTTGTGTTTAAACTTGGATATTGGAAGTTGTCTTTGAGTTTTCTCTGTTTTCAATTCTTCACATAAAATACCAACAATTATTGGTAGTCATACTTCCAAAATTCATCTCCTTGATCGTCATCATTGTTTCCACTGGTATTTTCTAACATTTTTCTCTCCTTTCATTCACTGAATTTCAGTTGCACTGGACTCCTTCATGAATTTAGCACTGTGACTCTTACCCATCTAATTATTTATTCATAATGCTGTTATGTCAGAAAAACTCAAATTTGAATTCTTGGGCATGACTAGGTTCTTTTCACTGAGTTCTCAGCTTGATTTTGCTTCTCTAAAGTCAACACTGACTGTCCAATCGATATTGGAATCAGCCCTCACCCAGCTGCTTTATTACACACTCTGTCTACTTATAAACACTTCTGATCTCATTATTTTGTGCTCATTTATGCCTTTATTACTTAATATTTATTCCCCCATTGTAATTTAGGAACCATGAAGACAATAATCATCTCACTGATCTTTGCCAATCACCTAACACAAAGCCAAGAAAATAGGAACCCCATAAATATTTGTTAAAAAGATGAATGCATAGATTGAAAAGTAATCAAGACAAATAACATAATCAAAAGAGTAGAAGGAGAATAAACTAGAATAAATATACTATAATGCAAGCTATATGAAGGCACACACATCTGGTTTTTAATCATCATATCTTTTTGTCTAAGTGCATTTTGACATGTATATCTTCAATAAAAATTTCCGAGTAAATGGAAGAATTGGGAAGGCAATGTTTAAAGTAATTTTGAATGACAGCATAAATGCTGGGATTGGCTTTCAACATAAATGAAAATTAAAGTATTTTTCTCTTTCATATACATGATGAATAGGGACTTCTTTATTTTCCAGAAAAAAATAACTTTATTCATTGACTTATGAACCAGTCAATGAATAAAAGAAGTAAAAACTATTATTTGGGTCATTGTATAAGATAATGTAATCAAGATAATGAAGAAGCCTAAAATAACTTAAAAATCAAGGTTTACCATAATAAATGTACTAACTATCAGAAAGGCTTTCACATGGAGAAAAAAAAAGTGCCCATATTTTAAACTTTGATCTGTAGGATACAAAAGAAATGATTTTTTTAAAAGAAGTACATATTTGTTGATTTAAAACTTCTATAAAGATTGGTTTTCTGTCATTTCATACAATAGTTGTACAAACAAAACATTATTACAATAGTTTTGGCATTTATTTCTCCCCAAATCTATGCTTTAGGCTAGTTTATCCTACCCCTCTTAGGTTTTACCTAATATCTCCATGAGTATGAAAAAGATTTCTAAGATAATTGGTGCTTTTATTAAATTTAATTTATTGAATAACATTGGTTAATATACTTATACAGTGGTACCTTGAGATACGAGTTTAATTCGTTCAGTAACTTTGAGGTGTGGGAAACTATGAGACACTTGAGTCGCGGTAAACTGGTGGGTCGTGTGCAGCCAGCCAATCCGCACTATTACTCCTATCTCAAATGTTGCTCATATTTCAAAGCAAAAATTGCTCGCTCGATGGCTCGTATCTCAAAAATCTCATATGTTAGGGCACTCGTATTTCGAGGTACCACTGGGTTTTAGGCATGAAATTCTATAATACATTATCTGTATATGGTATTGTGTGTTCATCACCACAAATCAAGTCTTATCATTTATTTGCCCCTGTCCCCTCTCCGACCTCCCCCATCCACGTTCCCTCTGATAATCACCACACTGTAATCTGTGTCTCTGAGTGTGTTTTTCCTTTGCTTAATTCCTTCATCTTTTTCACGCAGTCACTCACTCCAACAGTTGTCAATCTGTTATCCGTACCTAAGAGTCTGCGTCTATTCTGTTAGTTTATTTTGTTCATTAGATTCCACATGTAAGTAAAATCATATGGTAGCCTTCTTTCTCTGACTGGCCTACCCCACCTGGCAAAATATTCTCCAGGTCCACATGGCTGTTGTTTTTGAAAAATCACAATGGAGAAAACAAAAAACAAACAACACATGGCGCAAAATTAACCACTTACAATTTCGGTTTTAATTTTCAAAGGATAAATAGCTCTCAGTCAGATACTATTTTAGAAAGGATTATACAGTGGTACCTCGCGATAAGAATGCCCAAACATACAAGATTTTTTGAGATACAAGCTGTCGAGCGAGCGATTTTTGCTTTGAAATACGAGCAACATTTGAGATAGGAGTAATCGCGTGGATCCGCCGGCTGCACACGACCCACCAGTTTACCGCGACTCGAGCGTCTCATAGTTTCCCACGCCTCAAGGTTATGGAACGAATTAAACTCGTATCTCGAGGTACCATATACTATAATATAATATAATTTTATTACATTTTATATAATTAAATATTCATCCAATTCTGTAAGTTTTATAAACACAATATAAATAGATTTGAGAAAAAATAATAGACAAGCATGATTTAAGGTATAATCTTCACAAAAACAGATTAAATTTAATCCTAATGAAGTCGTACATATATTAGCATAATGGTCAGTGAAGATTTCACAGAATAAGTAATTTCCAAGAACGATTCTCAAAAAACAAGGGCATTGTTTTGCTTTTGATATGTTTATTGATATTTGTTTCATTATGTATTAAGAGAGATACTAGGAAAAATTTCCTTCATACACCTCAACACACTTGATACCACCATGAAGTGATTGGGTTTTAACTTAGGAAACAGATGGAATTCATAAATAGTGATTTTGGCTATTGTTAATAACAAGGTACAAAATGTTTCCTTGTAAAACTGAAATTATAACGTGCAGGAGGGTTTATTATGGTCAATGGTAAATTTGTTATGGTTGATGTCTCCTAAAATCCTGGTTTGGGGTTTGAGTCTACTATTTTCCTTTGAATAATGATTCTTTCCCAAATTACTTGAAACCTGTAGTCTGTAAATTATAAACAGGATAGTGTGATTTTGTTATAAGGGATTAAATTTAAGCACAACAATTGTGCTTCCATGAAAAGAGTATAATGGGGCTATGATGACATACTTCAAAATGTGAGTATTAAGTGCCTGAATGTTCCATGAGGGAAGAATTGGCTCCTCTAATCCAGAGCAAAGCTTCTCAACTTTGACACTGTTAACATTTTGGATGGGATTGTGTGACCTGTCTATTTTAATATATTTAGCAGCATCTCTGGAAATAAAAAATGTTTCCAGATATTACCAGATAGAAGTATCCAGGTTGAGAACTACTTCTTTAAAAAAAAAAAAAAAAAAAAAAAAAAGCTGAGACCGGTTTGGCTCAGTGGATAAGGCGTCAGCTTGCGGACTGAAAGGTCCCAAGTTTGATTCTGGTTGGGGCATGTACCTTGCTTGTGGGCACATCTCCACTGTGGGGCATGCAGGAGGCGGCTGATCGATGTCTCTGTCTCATTGATGTTTCTGACTTTCTATCTCTCTCCCTTTCTCTCTGTAAAAAAATCAATAAAATATATTAAAAAAAACAAAAAAACCAACAACTCTGAACCACCCCACTAGCCCTCAAGAACATCCCTCAAGCTCTCTCTCTGAGAAACCTTTGGGAGATGGTGCATGTTTGCTTACTTGATGCCAGGACTGCTACCCTATGAAATTGCTGCCTTTTCTAAAGTGACAAAACTGTGTTAATTTGCTCACAAACTCACTACCAAGCAATGGCCAACTCTCCTTCTCTACAGACATCATGAGTCTTAACTCAGGAGAATGTTCGCTTGCACCTTTTTCCCCAAACCCTAATGTAGGTGGAGGTAGCAACTGCATTTGGTTTATCCCATCTATGTTTCTTGTTAATAGCCACATCGTTAGAAAGATAAGTCTGCTCTCGTTAATTTGCAAACTGGCTCCCCATACACGGAGGGCAAAGAGAGACCAAAGAAAGAGGTTACCCACTCAAGTTTGGTAGGTGGCAAGTTTAATAAGGAAGAAAACTTACTTCTAAGGCTTGTCTCAGACAAACCAAATGTAGTTTTCAGCTTCCACCCACCAGTATCTTAAAAGTGTGTATAGATGCCTTCACTGGATTCAGTCATATAATCAGTCCAGGTGGTCTCAACAGCCCTTTCCTCTCTCAAAGGTACTAGTTATAATGTGTCTTAAAATGGCCGCTAACATGGGAGTAGAAGGCAGGACATACATTGCCAGGTGAGGGGAGGAAGTGTATAATCTCCAATTAACCCGGTCCAGCTCTCAAGTCAATTGTGGTCATGTCCTCTCAGTGAACTCCTCCAACAACTTTTTCATCTTTGATCCTAAAAGACCAATCTTTACCTGATTTCCTTCAAAGACCCTCATTTGTTAATAAGCTAAATTTGTTTACAATTTATATTCATTTAAAAGACCACGGTGGTGTGTCCTTCAGGGATCCAAATGATATTAGAAAATTTTGATCCCATGTCACCATGGTTCCCAAAGTCTCTGCCCTGGAGAAAAAAAATATAAATAGGAACAGTATACAATCCCAAGTACAGATGAGTCAACCAGCTTCAGACATGCTGAAAGAGGGCTCGGTCAACAAGCAGGTTAAACCTACTCATCCATCCCCACTATTAAGCAAGCAGCCTCAGCTCTTGGTCCACAGAATCCCTGACACGTGAAGAAATCCACATTCAGGCAGAGGGCACAAACAGCGAGTTAGTATCTGAAAATTGTTTGGTATTCAATTTGCTAGAAAAAACTCACTTAATGAATGTTGTCCAATCCTTATGTGTTAGCGTTGTATCAGTAGTCTATGCTGAATAAAAGAAGCATCCAGAAACATAACAATTATAAAGGATAAGCATTCATTTAGCTCTAGGTTTTGTGGGTTGATTATTAGGGCTACACTCACTGGGTAGTTCTCCTTCTGGTATAAAGTGGACTCACTCATTCACTTCTGATCCTTGGCAGTTCAGCAAGATCTAATTCAATGAGTTGGCCGGTTAGAAGTAGGGATGACCAGAGCAACAGGACCCATTGTCTCTCATTGTCCAACCAGCTGGCTTGTGCTTGTTTATAAGCAGGAACAGAAGCTAAAAGATGTCTTGAATCTAAAGCTGAGAACATTCACAACATTTTCTCTATCAGATATTCTTGGTCAAAGCAAGTCACAGACAAGCACAGATTCGAAAGATCCTGGTATAGATTCCATCTCTTTTTTTGTTGCTGATGTTGAAAGTATTACATATAGTATTACATATGTCCTTTTTCCCCTATTGACCTCCCCCTAGCCACCACCATCCCCTTCAGGCACATGCCCTCACTCCCCTAGTGTTTGTGTCCATTGATTATGCTTATATGCATGTGTACAAGTCCATCTTTTGATAAGAGGAACTATAAAATGTTTTGGACATTTTTTAAGAATTTATTGTAAGTGCTCTGAATTTTACTAAAAAATAATTAAACTAAGTACTTCCAGAAGGGAAATAGCCTTAATTTTAATAAGCCTTACAACACTGATTCTATGGTATTTACGATATATGATTGTGCAGTGTTTATAAATTACTCCCTAACCAATGCTTTGAGCAAAATGGACTACCAAGTCTTTTTTATTCTTGATTTTTTTCTAATTTATTTTTCCTACCCAAATTGTTGATACTTGAATGTCTTCTGATAGTAGAACAGAAGTAGTATCCTTTCCTTTTATGAAATTGAATGAACATTTTACTATATACTTCTACAGTTTTATGACTCACATGGTAATTATTATTTTGTGAATTGTTATCTATAGTAATTTAGTAAAATTTCCTTTTAAAGACAATTATGATTCAATTAATGTGCTCAGAATCTTTTAAATACTGTTTTCAATTAATGTTCAGATAATATATGCTCTAAGAATATGTAACTACATAGCTTTCTCTCTACCATGTCAACAGTTATAAGCACTTTGCTTCTGGTTTATCTTCATAACTTTTAAGATAAAAATATGAATTATGTCATTATATATGGTATCTATGTATTTGCCAACATACTAATTACAAGAAAATTTTCCTTATAAGCATACAATGTCGGAAATATTTGTATGAAATTGTAGGATTAGGAATCATATTAAATTTGCCAATCTATAATCATATATTACACACTTTTATCTTGAAGAGAGAAGATGTGTTTACAAATCTACTATAGTTATAAGGTTGTGAATCAAAGGAGAAAGACCTATGCCTTGAAGACTCAGATGACAGTAGAAAACAAAGGATATAAGGAAAGAACATAAGAAAGACATATCTGAAGAAAAAGAGTTGGAAAGCACAAAAATAAGGGAAGAGACATAGGGTAGTAAACACACACACACACACACAACATCAGTGTATGGATTCCCACCTTCTTTTATAGTTTCATTTGCTTTTACTCTTTTTGTAGTAATTTGCACAATAAAAAAAGCCATATTTCATTCCTGAACCCTCAAACATTCTTTGAAAGTAACCCATGATATAAATTAGGGAGAGTGATATGATTAGATTGACTTGGACTCAGATCTGGTCCTACCCCACCCACATTTACTAACTGAGATAGGTTGGGTAAGCCTCAGTGACCCACATTTTCCTCACTAAATTTGACTTGATAAGAGCCACTTACCATTGTTGATGTAAAATTGTATTTTATCGAAAAATTGTAATATTTACTGAACAATACAATAGACTAATAAATAATAAATAATAGATGTTTTACAATGATAAGTAACTATCCTTTTTGTGATTGTCTCTTGTATACATGATTCTAAATATTTGTGGTAAATAAAATATATGTCAAGTAGGTACTTGAAAATTCATTTTTTCAGCTACTGTCTTTGAGCAAACGTGGTTGGGTTATTTATAATGTTAGAGACACCAATGACTTTCAGTTGTGTCTTGCTTATATTTATGTGATTTTGACAAAATCAGGAGTTGAAAATATTAGTGTAAAGTTGATTCAACTAAATAAATAATTAAAAGGCTAATCAGTATTTTGACAGCAACACAAACTATACCTTTATGGCTCACATGGTAATTATTTAATAATGCCTTTCATAACATGGTGAAGAAAATGAAGCCCAAGTTACAATGTACAGAACTACTAAGGGTATTTCCTATGTATTAACACATCTCTGATTTTAATGATGGTGTCTAAAATTAGAAAGTATTAGGTTATAGCTTCAGTTTGTTAGATATTGAGTACAATGTTTTAAGAATAAACACATTATTTTTTAGCTCAGTGTACATTCTGTTTTGCCAAACTTGTTAAATAATTCTAGAAATTAAATAGAAAATTGTTTTGATAATAGAGAGACTGGTTAGGTGAGGTTAGCCAAGTATCCTGATAAAGAGATAAGAGGATTGATTAGTCACTGACTTTAGAAAGTACCTACTCTAATGCAGAAATCTAGTGTCAGATGATTGCAAATCATTACAATCCATGTCCCTGGGACAAGAATCATAAGCTTCAGTTGCTTTGTCTACTTGTTCATTTGGAGTGGAACTACCTCCGTTCCAAACCTTTATCTCATTAAAGGTTTCATCATGAGTTTCTCACCTTGATTTCTTTGGACATATTTCTCTGACACCATTGGGGATTGATTGATTCAGTGTTCCATCTCTGTCTCTAGATACTATGTTAAACTTTCCAAAGGCATATAATATTGAGTGCAGTGGGTTTGTGTGTATTTAAGTGTGGGTGTTCAAAAATTAAAAAAAAAAATCTTTCTGACAAATAATATCACTGCCTTCAAGGAAATCTCTGCTGGCCACCAATTGCAATGAGAAGAAAACCCAAACAAGCTTTCCACAGCCAGCGTGAACCCATCTTGTCCCCCATAAAGCCCTTCATTGTTTTCTTCAATCCCACTAACTTTTTCCTCTCTTTCTTTTCCTTCCCCCTCTCTTTCTCTTTCCCTTCTTTTCTGTCTTCCTTCTTCCTTTTTCTCTTTTTTTTTCTTCAGTTCTTCAAAAACTTCAACCCCTCTCCAATTTATACATTGGTACAATATTTTCTCTAACCTTGCAGTGTCTTCTTCATATTGGCATGTCTTGAAATGTAATAACTGCACTAAAGAAAACCATTCAGAACACTTGTTCTAAAGCAACCATGGGAAGTTCCTCAAGCAACTCTCAATCCCACTAACATTTTGCTTCATTTGTAACATTGTTTTATGTTTGAAAAATAGCTTATTTCATTCGGAGTGTATCTCCACCAATTAGAACATAAGTTTTAATTTTTTTAATTAATTAGCTTATTTTTAATCCTCACCTGAGGATATTCTTCCATTGATTTTTAGAGAGTGGAAGAGAGAGGGAAAGACAAAAAGAAATACAGATGTGAGAGAAACACATTGATTGGTTGCCTAATTGGTTGCCTCCAGCACAAGCCTCAAGCAGGGCCCAGCCTGTATATGACCAGAATCAAACCCAGGACCCTTCAGTCTGCAGGCCTATACTCTAGCCACTGAGCCAAACTGGCTAGGGCAGATCATAAGTTTTTAGACAGCAGATTCCCAGTCCATTGGTATAGGGCACTGGTCAGCAAACTCATTAGTCAACAGAGCCATATATCAACTGCACGATTGAAATTTCTTTTGAGAGCCGAAAACTGACTTCTGCGCATGGCCCACGAAGTTTCAATTGCACTGTATGTGCGCGTCCACTCGTGGTACTTTGTGGAAGAGCCGCACTCAAGGGACCAAAGAGCCACATGTGGCTCACGAGCCGCAGTTTGCCCACCACTGGTATAGAGTAAATGCTCAATGAACACATACGTACATAGACTTGTATTTTTGAGTGACTAATCTTTTTCTATCAATAGATAAACAAATATATTCTTGTGGGTCGGAATCACTTATTTCACATCTATTTCTTCAAGAATGGGTGGTTTGCTCCCAGAACATATCTAAGCCAATATTATACTCCCCTATGTGTGAGGGAAGTGTCCCATCACTTCACTAAATGCCTCCCTCAAACCTCCTTCATCTTAAAAAGCATTTACATAGCTGCTGTGCTACATATGGCGGGGAAAGGGATAGAGAAAACTGCAAGCTACTTGGTGCATTGCCTTCCAAGTCAGTTATATTTTTTAATTTAAATGTGAGAGATAATCAATACTCTGGAATGTATTCCAGGTGTGTTTTCAAAACAGCAGCCTGCAAATGTGATATGACCGGAGGCTGGAGAAGCTGTGAGTGCGCGGGGAGCAGTCGATTTCAGTAACCTCGCTGAGCAGCGGCAGCAAGAGGAAAGCTGAGAGCTGGGAAGGCAGCTTTTTCAGTGGAGGCATCCTAAGCTTTAGGCAGATCCTGCTTGTTCTTTTCCCAAACTGCCAAAGCATCTTATCAAATGGCATTCGCCATCTTACAGTGATTTTACTTCACTTATTTACCATGGCTATTGCTACTTCAGCTTGAGCTAACCCACTAGGAGGAAAGCATTTTGAACAGAGACACAGTAAATTATTACAAGGTCTGAGTCACTGTAGGTTCTGAGGGGGGGAGGGGTGGTTGGAAGGTATCTATTCACTCAAGAAATAACTTATGCATTAGGAGAATTGGATCAATTTTCTTCAGGAAACATAAAGTATTATTTTAGTTAACTGCTCAGACATTGTCCAAATAATAAAATTTATTCTACAAAGCCTTTCATTGCATATAGTCCTGTTTCTTCTTTTCTTTAGATTTCTTAGGCTTTTTATGATGTTTTTCTATCCATTTCACTATAGTGTCCCTTGGATTCATCCACTCGTCAATAAATGTTTATTATGAAATTAACAAGTACCAGCTACTCATGAGTCAAGCAAGTCCCTAGCCTAGCAGATCTTATGTTCTATAGAAATTCACTAGCTCGCTTTTAAGCAACAGTTATTACATCCCAGCATTCTTCTTGGTGCTTCAGGGGACACTATTGTTACTATCATTTCCCGTTTGAAAGATAAGGAGAGTAAATCTCGGGCATGCCAATCACTTTTTTCAAGGTCACCAAGCCGGTGAGTCATAAAAATGCTATTGAAACTCAGTTTGTCTACGTCTCCATCTTCAGCGGCCACGTTATTTGGTCCTTTGAAGAGTGGATTCTTTAATACTTTATGTCTATGCTACTCATATGCTTCCGAGTGTTTTTAAATAATTATAAACATATAATAAATTCCAGAAAAATCTTAAAAATGTAGAAAACACTCATATTAACACCAGGTTATAACTATCATTCTCTAAATATTCATATACGGTTCAATCTGTAAATACTTTTAATAATAATTCATGAGCATAACTATCTCCCTCCTGATTAAAAAAGTGACACACCTGGGCGCCAGACCAGCTTGTTCTATACCTCCTCACCTCCTACCAGTCTCAGTGTGCTTTCTTCTTTACTCCTCTCGCTGTAGTACTTCCACTCAGCCCTCTTTCCCGTGGTTCTGGGTGATAGTTGTTCTGTGTTTTAGTTGTAATTTTGATGTGGTTGTGGGAGGCAGCGAGTACAGGCAGCAAGTATATGCTCCTAGATCTCATATTGTTTTGGATTTTGTTGTCCCAGATTGAATTAGCAGCTTTTTAAACTTGGAGACTGTTTCTTGTCAATTCAATATTCTTAAGTCTTATTAAGAACTAGAGGCCTGGTGCACAAATTAGTGAATGGATGGTGTTCCTCGGGGTGGCTGGCAAGGATCAAGCTGAAACTGGCAGTCCAATGTCACTGCTGTTCCTGCCTGCTGCTCCCACTCATCATGAACTCGCTGTACCTGCTGCGGGCTCGACCCAGCCAGTCCTGATCAGGCGAGTCCTGCACTGCAGCAGTAGTGCTTGCCAACTGTGAGTCCTGCATCTGGCACCCGTCCTGAGCGGGTGAAGGGGTCAGGATGCAATCGGCCCTCCTATGGGCAGGGGGACACCCTTGCTGGTCTGGGATCTTACCCACCCCACTGACATTTGTGACAGTTGTCAGGAGACACCTGGCAGCTGCTTTTATATCGTTTCTTCCTTGCAGAGTGTCTAGGGAGGGAAGGCAGCCATGGTCTCCAAGGAAGCCTGTGGGAGGGTTCCCTCAGCCCAGCCTGCACCCTCTCCCACTCTGGGAGCCCTCGAGGGATGTACAACTGATGGGTTAGGCCCACTCCGCTCCGGGCCTCCTGCAAGTCAGAGGAGCGGGCCTAAGCCGGAAGTGGGCATCCTTAGTGCTGTTGCAGAGGCTGGAGAGGCTCCTGCGACCACCACTGCACTCACTAGCTGTGATCCCTGTGGGCGCGCACTGACCACCAGGGGGCGGCTCCTGTGTTGAGCACCTGCTCCCTGGTAGTCAGTGTGCATCATAGTGACCGGTTGTTCCGCCGTTCAGTCAATTTGCATATTACCCTTTTATTATATAGGATTATTATATAAAATAGATGGTAAATGGTAGCATATTAGTAATAAATGTTAAAATACATTTTTTTCCAGACAAATCATAGTACAGGAAAGACTGGCTTCCATAAAGATGTTAATTTTTATGTGATTAATTTAACTTGAATTAAAATTCCAAAGTCTTATTTTATGTGATAAAATTGTGTTTTTTTTCCCTCAATGGAGTAAAATATCTGTCAATGAGAGTGTCAACTATATATATTATATTTAATTATATATCAACTTGGATTTATATCGCCTATAAAATAATTATTATTAACTTAATATAGCATTATAAAAATATAATAAATTATAAAATGAAAAAAGCAGGAAATAGTTATGCTCATGAATTATTATTAAAAGTATTTACAGATTGAACCATATATGAATATTTAGAGAATAATAGTTATAACATGGTATTGATATGAGTGTTTTCTACATTTTTAAGATTTTCTGAGTAGTTTAAATCACAGATGTTTATTTCCTCGAAGTTCTCAAAGCTGGACGTCTAAGATCAAGGTGCCAATAGTTGATTTCTGCTGAGACCTCTCTTCCTGGTTTGTAGATGGCCACCTACCTATCGCTGTGTGCTCAGACAGCCTCTTCTCTGTGTGAACTCAGAGAACTGTTAGCTTTCCTGCTCATAAGGACACAAATCCTATTGTATTAGGGTTCCAGCTCATGACCTCATTTAATTTAATTTGCTTCCTAAAGGCCCTCGCTTCAAATGCAGTCACATTAGGGGTAAAGACTTCATATAAATTTCAGGAAGACATAATTCAGTCAGTAACAGATGAAGAGGAGGAGGGTAGGGATACCAAGAGGTAAGTCCATAGAAAGGAAATGTATACAGATAGAATTAATAAACTGTCCCTTTAAAAAATATCTTTTTAAATTTATGAGAAAGATAAGAGACTATTATAACGTATCATCTAAGAAAAAATCCAATAATAACTTTTAACAAAATTAACAAGATCAATTTGATCAAATCACTTGCAACAAAATAAGAAATCAGTTGTCTAACAGCATTTCTGGTTTTTAGATTTGTTTATAGTCAGGGTCAAACAATGAATAATTAACTTACTTGATTATAAATTCATACTGAATAATCTGCTCTTAATATTTTTTTGCAAAGATAATAAGAAAATTGTATTCATAAAATGTGAGAGAAGACAATATATGGAGAAGGGAGGATAGATTATTGGCAAATATGTATATCCAACAGAAGTCTTTAAAGAAAGTAAAAGTTTGTCAGGAGCAGATTCTTCTTTTTGGCCAACATCTGGACAAAGAGATGGATAAAGTGAAAGTATAAAATTTATCTCAAACATATCACAATGTTGTACAAATGTTTTGAAAGGCCACCTGATTTTTTGGCATATGAAATTTCTTAGTATATTGAGGAGATAGATTTCATAAAATATTCCTTTGCGGACTTGAAATATAGGTTAATATGACAGCTAAATTTTGTACATATTCTCAGAGAATTAAAAAATGATCTTTAATAAAATGTTAACACTTTGATTTATAAAACAGCTGGAGATAGTAAACTGAAATAAATTAATCCATTGTGAATTATGAAATTATTAATACAGCTCGACTTAAACATCTGTGGTTCACGGAAATTACATGGAATTATTTATCAGTGCCATTTCCCCTTTCTGCTTTCTCCAACCACATTTGATGAATGGGGTTGGCATATCTTTGTCATTACATAGGGAAACATATGGCTCAGGGTTTAAAAGTTAAATTACATGAATATTTATAAATACACTGTCAAAAATCCAGAAACTCTAAAATATTTAAATGATTGAGATTTGGTGTTCAACTTGAAAGAGGGAGAAAATGTGGGATTTAAAATAGCTGCTATTTCTTAATTTATTATTAATTGCTACACTGAGCTAACAGCTTTAATGCCTATATTTAATTTAACTGTTCAAACATTTTATAAATAAAGATGGAGTAACTCACTGAAATTCACATTGCTAGCAAGTGACGAAGCCAAAATTTGAAACCTGTTCTATCTGGTTCAAAGTTCCAGGTGGACTTTTCTCATCTGGAGAACTGGAAAATGATACCATGTCTTCCCTGGGTGAAAATAATTAGGAAATTGTACCATTTAAGTTGTTGTAATGTTATTTCTTCAGATATGGTTGGTTTACCTACCTCAGCCCCCATTAGCTGTCTATATAAGGGAAACAAACACTGTAAGTCTAAAAAGAAGCCAGATGAAAAGCTTCTGGAAAGTTCCCTTGTTGCCACCAACACAGTACCCAAAACAGGCAAGGTGGAAACACGTTATTGTTACCTATCTCAGATTACACGCTAAAAGATCCAACCTGTGGCATTTAGTACAGTGAAAACCTCCCAAATGAGTGGGATACAAAGTTATTTGGACACCAGATGTTAAATCACAAAAAAGAAAATTTCTGGACAATTCCAATAAACCAAGTGACGGTGGTGCCATGGATTTTTGTCATGGTGCAGAACAAGGAAGATTGCAGATGGGGTCCAGTGGGAAAGGCAAAGCTTGTACTTATTGAAATTGGTGGACGATGGTAGTTAATATAAAGATAAACTCCCTTGTACTCATTTTTTCATACCTTAATCCAATTCATTTGAGCCATTTCAAACAAGGATTCTTAATGTTATTCCTCCTCCTTCCTTAATATAAATTCATTCTAACTAGCATTTACTCCCAGATCAGAGCCAGGTCAACTAAAATTCATTTAGGTACAACTTCAAGTCAAAAACTCTTTATATATATAAACACACACACACACACACACACACACACACACACACACACACACATATATAGCTTCTATAGCTTAGATTTGAAGCAGCTCAAAAAATGTCAAACTTATTCCCCACCAAATTTGGAACCAATTGAGATACACTCAGGATTTAGATAAAAGTAAATGCAAATAGAAGTTTTATTATGGAAAGCACAGAATCAAAGATGTTTTATAAATATGTAGCATCAATGATATTCATAGTACCGAAATCCCACAGCAAACCATGGGTAATGACAGATATATCTAGAGAGCCGGGACTTTTACTTTTTAATTAACAATATGACCAAGGACTGTATGCTCTGTACATTCATCTATAACTGAAGGATAGAAAGGAAATGGACTAAATATGCATGTCCATGTCTGGATCTCAAACATACAATAAGAAAATATTTTTTTTCTTTAAGAAATGATAGTGAGGGTAGAGGTAATAAACAAATTATTGCTAATTGCCTGGCTGGGGTCGCTCAGTGGTTGAGTATCAACCTATGAACCAGGAGGTCACAGTTCAATTTCCCATCAGGGCACATGCCTGGGTAGTGGGTTCGATCCCCAGTGTGGCACACACAAGAGGTAGCTGATCAATGATTCTCTCTCATCATTGATGTGTCTATCTCTCTCTCCCTCTCTGAAATCAATAAAAATATATATCTTTAAAAAAGAATGATTGCTGATTGATATTTCTTCATAAGGAAAGTATAGTATAAAAGAACAGAGACCCGTACAAATACTAGATTCAGATTCAGTGCCTAAAATGCTTCTGTTTTAACATTTTTCTATATGGACTTTGAGAAATATTTCAATTTCTCCTGAGACATGGAGCCAACCTCTAAAACAGAAGTTGATAATCTCCTCAGATTGTGCCCATGTTCTCTCTCCCAAATCATTGAAGAACCATAATGCAAGAAAGGGATACGTTGAAAGCAAAGCCAAAGTAACCTCAGCCAGAACTAGGCACAAAGGAGAAAAGATGCGGTCTTTCCTTCTGAGCTAATTGCCTGGCTGCGGCTAAGATAGAACCATGGTAGCTGCATGACTAACCATAAGGTGGACAGGAGGTGGAAGCCCCATGCACTGGCTCACCCGTGAGGCCTCACTCTATGTTTGATGTCCATTCGTTCTCACACCTTGAGTATCTACCTATCTATCCATCTATCTGTTTAGATAAGCTCAAATAGTATTGTATGTGTTGTGCTCCTGTGGCTGGGCAGAAAAAGGAACAGTGATACCCAGGAGGCTGGGCAACAGAAAAAGTATAAGACATTCAAGAAGTTTGCTGAAACCGGTTTAGCTCAGTGGATAGAGCATTGGCCTGCAGACTGAAAGGTCCCAGGTTCAATTCCAGTCAAGGGCGTGTATCCTGGTTGCGGGCACATCTCCAGTAGGGGGCGTGCAGGAGGCGGCTGATCGATGTTTCAAACTCTCTATCGCTCTCACTTCCTCCCTGTAAAAAATCAATAAAATATCTTTAAAAAAAAAAAAAAGAAGTTCATCTGACCTGTTTTTTGTTTTTGTTTTTGTTTTTTACTCTCCAGGGAAAGAAATGTGCCAACCCTCCTTGCAGTCAAAACAATTGGCCTCTGACAATGTTACTTTTTATTATTTGTGTCGGGTATTATACATGATCCATGACATTAGCAGGTAAAAGCTATTTCTAGCACAAATTGTTAAAAACGTGAAATTCTTCGTTTGATTGTTTTGGTATTGTGTTATTCGTATTGTGGTCCACACATTAAATAGTTATCCAATTTTTGATTCAGAACGATACGGAGCCCAAGACCCAGAAAACAAAAATGACCCAATTGATTTTTTTGTCAGAATAAAATTTATATTGTCTATAAGAAATCACATCAAATTTTGACCTTTGCCACGAAATCATCTTGTAGTGAGACTAACTCGTTCCATAAAATAATTATAGTCAATTATACAATTGACTATATCAATGCGTGCAATGATAGTCAATTTGTTAATATTGTTTCCTTATGTAACACTTATTTTTTTAAATATTATAACTTATGTGAAACATATTTTTAGAAAATAATTTCTGCAAGAATCCAAAAGGTTGCTTTAGATCTTAAGAGTAAGTAAAAATTATGTTGAAAACTTCTGGGAAAATGCACATACTTTCCATGTCCATCTATTTTGATTCAATAGCTGCCGTGGTGACCGGAAGCCATCACATGTTTAGCAAGCGCCACAGATGGCTTGATGGAGGAGCCATGCTGTAAAAATTGCTAAAAGAAAGCACCTCTCTGCCTAGGGCAGTGGTTCTCAATCTTCCTAAGGCCGAGACCCTTGCATACAGTTCCTCATGTGGAGGTTACCCCCAACCATGAAATTTTGCTACTGTTATGCATCATGATGTAAATATCTGCATTTTCAATGGTCTTAGGTGACCCCTGTGAAAGGGTCGTTCGACCCCCAAAGGGGTCGCGGTCCACAGGTTGAGAACTGCAGGCCTAGAGTAAGTTTTACCAAATTTTTGCTCCTTCTCATAGGCCTGGAAAGATCACCTGTTGAGATTAACTCTTGCAAGAAGCCTCCTTTGACCCCTCACTTCACTCTGGCTCACATCTCCCTGTTTAGTTTCTTCAGAGCTCTTGTCAAGCACTCTATATACACTTTTCTCATATAATGTGCTCATGGTTGTATCTTAACAATACCTGGTGAATAATGTCAGATTGATAAATATTTATTTGCTGAATAATGATGTAAGGTACCAGAGGCTAATTAGAAGGTCTAATCGTTGGATGAAAAATTAATTTATCTTTCTTACTTCCAAAAAAAAAAAAAACACACACACAACAAAAAGCCATTCAATACAGAAACACTTTACTCACATAACTGAAGACCCTAAATAGAGATAAGAAATCTTCACTAACAAATTTATCTCCACACCCCCAAAAAGAGGTTTCTGGAATTCCTTCCATTTTAATTGTTATAATTATGTATTATGCATAATGTTGTGCTTTCCCTTCCATATTTCCCACTTCCTGTTTGTAACAGAGGTTGTCGGTGACTGGTCCATTGTTTTTAGAATTTTCATTGTGCTCTGACATAGAACACACAAAATATTGGTTATATGTCGTTATAAACATATATAAAACCTCCCCTTTTCATACTGAAACGATCTTATTTGTATTTTAAAAACACATTGCTATTATGCATCAAAGAAAGCCCGCACTGCTTATATCCTAAGAGATTATTGATCTTTCTGTGGAGGAGGACTATTACTTCATGATCTATTATCTCTAGATACAGGCCCCTCTTCCCTCCTGTCTTGTAAAGGAGATATTGGAGAGTCTGTGTTGGTGAAGAGAGGTAGATGGCAAGGCTACTAAATCAAAGAATGAATACTCCTTCCCTTGGCTATTAGATAGAGATCTGGTACACAATATAACCACATTCATCAAAAGAAAACATTTAGGGACAGCTTAAATCTCCTATAGTTCTGTATGGTAAAGACAGTATGCTTAAGGTGACCCTTTTGCATAGTTTTATGCTTTTGTGGGAAATAATTTTTGTCAGAGAAGAAGTTTCCCCCACATTGGAAAACAGCTTGCCATCAGGAACGGTCCCAGGATCCTCAGAAGCATGCTCCATCAATGGGAAGAACTTTCTCTACAGATCTGGGTAAGTGTTCTCAGGAGGAGCTCCAGAAGGATCTGAGTTATGTCAGACTCTGCTCAGCATGAAACAGAGCAGAGCTACTGCCTAGTTCCCAATAGACTCAGGGCCAGCAGCATGAGAACGCTGAAGTCCGCTGAGCTACCTTAGGTGGTGACTACAGAACTCAGTCTCCTTTAAGACGTGTTGCCATTGGCAAGAGGCTATGTGGTAGCAGTACCTTAACCTACAAAAGACTTGTTCGTTGGAATGCATTGCTGTATCTCAGCATCAACAAGTGAACTAGCTGCCAGATGAGACTAGAATAAGATTTAGAACTAAATTCTGGCTCATGAATATTCAAAACATGGGAAGACAAAAGCAATATATATATATTAAAAGGAGCAGAGAGAGAGTGAGAGAGTCATGGTGTTGGGACACCAAAAAAAAAAAAAAAAATCCACAGGAAGAAAGAATCAACATGTAAAAATCAAGGCTATCTCAGTTCTAGCACTATGCTTGTTATTTGTAAATACATGACTTTAGGCAAGTAACTAAACTTCTCCATGTTTGTTTCCTTGGTTATAAAATTGGGTTGATAAGGGTACCTACCTCATAGGATTATTAGGATGGCTTGATAAGATAAAATATATAATTGTTAGAATAGCCACTAGATTTTTATGTTATAGTTTTATGTTATTATCATTAACATCCTTGTTAAGATTAGAACTTAAAAGTGATCATTTTTTGTTTTTTTTCATTATGACTTTATTCCTTACGCCTCTTTTCAGTTCAGGCTCTCAAGCACAAAGACTAAAATGTTGCTCTTATTTTAAAAGGGCTAACATATTCTTTTATGTAGAGATCACCCCCCAGTTGAAAACAACATGATTGAAAAGGCCTCACTGTACCACTCACTGTGTGACATTCCCCACTTCTGGAATTCTGTTCAGGAACAACATACAAATGCCTTTCACTGAAGCCAAAATTCTTCAGAGATTCTGTCACTTAAAGACAGCAGCACATCCTAACTGAATCAGATGTCCGCTTTGGCAAAAAAAAAAAAAAAAAAAAAAAAAAAAAAATTCAGGATTATAAGCATTTCTTGCTTCACTCCATTACCCCTTTTACCAGGAAGCAGTTTTTGTTAATTTGTAAAATCAGAAAGAGTTTGAAACTGCAGGAAAAACACATCAACGATGGCTATAGAGTCTGTGTTTTTCTTTATTTTGCCCGTTTTTAATTTATTTGGAACCCTCCTTTTCTCCACTTCATTTATTTTCACTGTCGCATTTTCAAATCATTCATCTTTCCTATCAATTAACAATAATTTATATCACCATATTTGGTGGAGCAAGATAAGAAATAATTACCAACACTAATCCAAATAGCAGAAAACTCAACTATCACTGAATACACATGTATAGCATATAATTTTGTGCATTATATTTATCTTTGCAATTATGTTACATTTCCCGTAATATTAACATTACTTAGATTTCTTCTACCTGTGCCAAAGTGAGGACAAAGAGAAAACATTCAGAGGAAAGCCAGAGCAAATCACAAAAAGGCGATAATTTACAAAGCTAGGAGGTTAATAGAAACTACTCACTCCACGTTCTTTATTCTGTTCATGAACGTACTAAAAACGGGAGAAGTAAAGTAATGTCAATCCTGGGCAGTAGTAGAGTCAAGATGAAACCAGGTTCCTAATTACTGACATGGCTCTCTCTAAATTGCATTGTATGGCATGCTTTCAAACAGAACATCTTGGGTCACTTGCTTTGCCTCTGAGAACTGAAGGTGAATTAGACTTAACCGAATGAAATAGTAAATGAAAAGATGGATGCATAAATGTGATACAAAATGAGTGCCACAAAAAGACTAATTTAATTTAGTTTAAAACAGTGTAGTTGAATTTTTTCTTTAATATAACCTTCCCTCAAGGGTCCTAGTTCCACATTTATTGCAATTATTCTCATTTAATGCTAACATTTGTTGATTTTTTTCTTGTGTCTATGTGTATATTTTTTAACTTTTGTCTCTTTACATATTAATTTAGTATATGTATGTTTATATGTATATGTATGTGTATGTATATATGTATATATAACATATATATATGTATATGTAACATACATGTATATATATGTATGTACATATAACATATATATGTTAGAGGCCTGGTACATGAAATTCGTGCATGGGGGGAGTAGTATGTCCCTCAGCCCAGCCTGCACCATCTCCAATCTGGGACATCTTTTTCGCAATCCAGGACTGCTGGTCCCCAACCACTTGCCTGCCTGCCTGCCTGCCTGATTGCCCCTAAATGCTTCTGCCTGCCACCCTGATCACCTCCTAACCACTCCCCTGCCAGCCTGATCAATGCCTACCTGCTCCCCTACTGGCCTGGTCACCCCTAACTGCCCTCCCCTGGCAGTCTGGTTGCCCCTAGCTGCCCTCCTCTTCAGACCTGGTA
>PVJN01003140.1:0-56967 GCA_004026805.1 Lasiurus borealis | reverse complement strand
CTCCCCTGCAGGCTTGATTGCTCCCAACTACCCTCCCTTGCAGGCCTGGTCCCTCCCAACTGCCCTCCCCTGCTGGCCTGATCGCCCATAATTGCCCTCCCCTGCCAGCTATTTTGTGGTGGCCATCTTGTGTTCACATGGGGGCAGCCATCTTGTGTGTTGGGGTGACAGTCAATTTGCATATCACCTCTTGATTAGATAGGCTATGCTGGACACTTTTCTAGGATCTAGGAAGACAGCAGTAAATAAACTGATATCCCTTCTTATGTATATTTCACTCTAATGAAAAAATAAATAATAAATAAATCTATCATTTAATGTTAGGCGTTTCCTATGAGCCAGAAACTGTTAGCACTTTATTATTCTATTTTTAAGTACAATTTCCATTTAGTTTTTCCCCCCAGATAACTTTTCTTCATTCCTTAAAGACGTAGCTCCTCACATGGGCTTTGGTGGAGGTCATGGGGCAGCACCCACAGGTTTAAATCAGGGTGGGGGCGTTGGGTCCTCCTGGGATTCCCGAGAAGGACCCCTGACCTCCTTGCTGTGAATGGCGCAGCTCACACAGTAATGCAGCTTCACGTTCAGCTTGGGAAGCACATGGGTGTGAAAGACCCTGGCTTCGGAGATGTCCCTAAGGGCCTCGGCCCCTCCTTGTTTCCAATGACAAACTTCTTTTTTTTTTTTTTTAATATATTTTATTGATTTTTTACAGAGAGGAAGGCAGAGAGATAGAAAGTCAGAAACATCGATGAGAGAGAGACATCGATCAGCCGCCTCCTGCACGCCCCACAGTGGAGATGTGCCCGCAAGCAAGGTACATGCCCCAATTGAACTCGGGACCTTTCAGTCCGCAGGCCGATGCTCTATCCACTGAGCCAAATCGGTCTCGGCAATGACAAACTTCTTAATGGCCTTGTCCTTGGGCACACATAAGGTGCAGTTGGTGCAACAAATAGGCTGCACTTGGCCTTGGTCTTTTATTCCTTCTTTTCTTGGGCATCTTGGAAAGGACGACCCCAGGGAGGCACTTTTAGCATTTAGATAAAAATAACGTCATTATTATCGAGGTACTGTTATTAACCTAATTTTTTTCCAGTTGTGGAGACTAGCGAACAGTGTCAAAGTAAAATCACTGAAGATTACACAGCTCAGAAAAGAGAAATCTAAGAAATAGAACTGCACAATGTGTGGTCTCCCACTCCTGTGCTATGGTCATTGTCAGTGTCGCAAGAGTTCTGAAAATCAAAAAGAAAGTGGGGCTTGTTAAGAGAAAACAAAAATGAATAAGTAGGAGGAGAGGGGGGTATTTTATGTAAGGAGGTCAAGAGAACCTCAAGGAGAAGAGAAGGTAGACAGCCATGTAAGTAGTTGGAGAAGAGCTTTGAGGGGACTGGAAGGCAAACGCTTGCATCGGAGAAGCGCCTCCTGTATCCAGGGAACAAGAGAGAAAACAGCCTGGGTGCTCTGTCCTGGGAGGGAGACAGTGGGGGAGTTAGCAGAGAGGGAGGGTTCCAGATGACGGCGCACTTTGAGTCTCAGTACAGTTTCTTTGTGTGCTGAAACATCTTTGAGGAACTTTGAGCAAATATGTACCACATTCATATTTTAAAAGATGAGCTGGACTAATAGTCTGAAAAATAGTGTAAAGGCACTAACAGTGGGATAAGGAGAATCAATAAGATTGGGGAGAGGATGCCTAGAGATTTCATGGCAGAGGTGATGACAGATGGTGAGATTAAGATTTTCTGGTAACTGCATATAGGATTGAAGTAAAGGGAGTTAAGGTTGGCTTCGGGGTTTTACCTTGTCCCATAGGGAAATAGCAGTGGCAAGTACTTTAATGGGGAACCCTAAGGGAGGAACAGATTGGCAGTAGAGCCAATACAGTGGTATCTCGAGATACGAGGGCCCTAACATACGAGATTTTTGAGATATGAGCCATTGAGGGAGTGATTTTTGCTTTGAAATACGAGTAACATTTGAGATAGGAGTAATCGCATGGATCGGCTGGCTGCACATGACGACTCGAGTGTTTATGACGACTTGAGTGTCTCATAGTTTCCCACGTCTCAAGGTTACGGAATGAATTAAACTCGTGTCTCGAGGTACCATGAAAGAGAAATGTTGATTGGCTGCCTCTTGAATGTCCCCTACTGGGGAGTGGAGCCAGCAACCCAAGCATGTGCCCTGACTGGGAATCAAACCATGACCTCCTGGTTGATGTGTCAATGCATAACCACTGAGCAACAGTGGCCAAATAACAAAATAATATTAAATATCTGCTGGGTTGTTGTTGCCTATCTAGTTTCCCCCAATACTTTCTTCCTTTTTTTCTCTTTCTCTTCTTTTATTATTTATTTTCCTCATCTTTGTCTTTCTCTTTTTTCCTCTCATTAACTTAAAAAAAAAAAAGCAGCACTACATATTTTACAACTTAAGTAGCATGACTTGTCTTTGTTTGGGAGAAAGAGAAAGAAAAAGAGAATAAGAAACATTTCCCTCTTTCAGACAATTCACAGAACATAGAAAACACTTCTTTTGACATAGGAAATGAGACACTACTTTGTTTTATCTTTTCATTTGCTGTCAAATATTTTATTCAAAAAAGCTCTAGCACATTTCATGTCTGTTCCATGAATGTGGACTCTTCCCTGCCTCATGGTACTGTCTTTGTTTCATTCTATTACAGCTGTTTAACTGTAAGAACACTGTAGTTCAGCATTAGATTATCTTCCTATTTTTTAATTTGTCTAAAATGGAATTTTTAGGACCATTTTTATATCTATTTTCCTTGCCCTCAATGACATGTACATTTCTACTAGGTATTCAATGTTAAAACAATAAGGTGAAAAAATAATGACCTGGAGACATTAATTGTTAACAGGTGAGTTTTTAAATTTTAATTGTTGTCTCTATATATTAGGGCTATTTTGAGGGCACTCATTGTAGCCCTGATATCATGCCTTCTAGTAAATTAATGTTGTTGGTTTTTTTTTCCCCTAAATAGTAATGTTATTTCTGTAAGAATCAGATATGTGGGCCAGTTTACAGCTATCACAGTATTTGTTTTCTCTTTCTTTCTTACTAGTCTGGATATAACTATAGCTAACAACTTACCTATGCCTTTAAGTGCACTTAATACCACAGCATACCAACTTAGAAACAATAACAAAATGTTTGAACAGAAGAGCAAACAAGCAGTTAATGAGTAAAGGGTGAATTTAAAAATTCAAATGATATCTCAGAATAAAGGTAAAATAATTCCTTGGAAGAGACTGCATGTGACTGACAAGCTCTACACCCATTAATTTCCTGCTCTGTCAGATAATTTTGAAAAAATGTAAGCTTTTATGTGTTTTTTTTTATTTTTTTACTTCTATCCTTTATTTCAGTAGAAAACCCCTTCACTGTAAGTCATCACAAAAAGTGTCCTCTGCTCTTTTATGTCTTTTAAAAGTATATATATTAATTTATTACATTTATTCGGTATATGAATGGTCACTGATGCTTGATTCCTAACCTCTCTTAATTACTACTAAGTCTTGTTGATTTTTTCCTATTAGATGTTTTTTCTTATATTTCATTTCTTTCTTCTTGTTTAAGTTTAGTTCAAATCCTTTTCATCATACATGTACCCAATTATAATAAACTAGAGGCCTGGTACATGAAATTCATGCATGTGGGGAATACTTCAGCCCTGTGGGATCAGGCCTAAATTGTCAGTCGGACATCACTCTTGCAATCTGAAACCACTGGATCCTAATCACTCGCCTACCTGCCTGATTGCCCCTAACTGCCTCTGCCTGCCTGCCTGATCACCCGTAACCACCTTTGCCTCAGCCCCCACCACCACAGCTTCGTCGGGAAGGATGTCCAGAATGACATCTGGAAGGTCCTTCAGCTATCCATTCTAATTACTATATTACACTTTTATTATTATAGACTAGAGGCCAAGTGCATGAAAATCATGCATGGGAGGTGGGGGTCCCTCAGCACCCTCTCCAATCTGGGACCCCAATGAGGCCTAGACTGGCTGGCAGTCAGACATCTCTCTCACAATCTGGGACCACTGGCTCCTAACTTCTTGCCTGCCTACTGGCTTGATAGCTGCCTAACTGCTCCCCTGCCAGCCTAATGGTCACCAACTACACTCCCCAGCTGGTCTCCTGGCTCCCAACTGCCGTCCCCCTGCTGGCCTCATGGGCCCCAACTGCCCTTCTGTCCTGATTGCCCCTAACTACCTCTGCCTCGGCTGCTGCCACTGTGGCTTTGTTCAGAGGAAGTTGGAAGGTAGAAAGATGTCCAGACTCCCAGTCTAATTAGCATATTACCCTTTTACTTGTATAGATTCTTAAGTGTCATTCTTTTTCTCCAGAATTTCAGATTTTAAGTTTATCTAGTAGTCTACCTCAAGATCCACCTCCTTCCAAAGCAACTCACATTGCATCACCCCACATTCAAAAATATTATATTTCTACATCGAATGAAGTCCAAACTCTTTTGTTACATGACATTGACTAAAGTGATATTTCCACCTTTTCTTGTTTGGTATACTCAGCAGGAGAACTTTAAGCAAAGATCCAAATGCAGTATTTGGGAAGTGATCAATGAATCAGAAGAGAATGAGAAGTGAAACAAAATGGAAGGCAGCCAGTGAAATATACATTATCAAGCAAGTCTCCACTGTGTGCATCTGGAAGTTTTTAATCCACATGGGGGGCTCTGGGAATTACTGTAGGACATATGTCTCTGTGTTTTCCAATGCAAGGGGCAAGAGAAGGGACTTTTATTCAACAATGGATATAATGATAATCATGATACATTTAGTAAGCATTTAACCTTTGTTGGCTCTGATTAGATAGTCATTGTATTATTTAACTTAATACCATGAAATACCTGTGAGGTGGATATGACAATCCCTACTTCACAGTGTTTGCAGATGTCAGGTAACTTGCTCAAAATAAAGACTCGCACTGCACATTTCCTCATCTTCATTTGTGAGTTATGGTCAATAAGTCAGCACTGTTCATTGTGCACCGCTTTTGGTGATAAGCTTCAGATCTTCATTGAAATCACAAGAAAGTAGTGCCAGTTTTGTGAATTCGTTTGCCATTTAGCAGCTGTGCCTGCGATCCATCAGATGACTTATTGACTCCTCAAATTTTGTAATTATTTTATCAGTTTCAGCTTTGTAGATTTAAGTGGCAAATTTCCTTAGTACAGTGAAAATTTTATCTTCATTATTAGTAACATACAGCAATTTAACATATAATAATTTACTATGATATTGCTCTTTGGTGCTGATTATAATTAATTTTATCTTTTTTACTGAAAAATGCATCTAAATATTTTATGGGCACCCAGCCATTGTGGCTCAGTGGTTGAATGTTATCCATGAACTAGTAGGTCATGGTTCAGTTTCCCTTCAGGGCACATGCCCAGGTTGCTGGTGCAAATCTTTAGTAGAGATTATGTAGGAAGTAGCCAATCAATGATTCTCTCTCATCATTGATGTTTCTTTCTCTCTTTTGCTTCCCTTCCTCTAAAATCAATTAAAAAACACATATTAAATATTTTATGGGTTATTTTCAATACAGTTTTCTGATATACATTACTACATATACCATAATATTTTAAATTTTATCTCTGTTGAATTATATGTTTTATATGTATATACATATATTCTATATAATAAAAGGCTAATATGCAATTTCTCCCAAGGACAGAACAACTGGTTGCTATGATGCACACTGACCAACAGGGGGCAGATGTCCAATGCAGGAGCTGCCCCCTGGTGGTCAGTGCTCTACCACAGGGGGTGTGCCACTCAGCCAGAAGCTGGGTTTATAGCTGGTGAGTGCAGGCGTGGGGAGCAGGCCTAAGCCAGCAGTTTGACATCCCCCAAGAACTCCCAGGCTGTAAGAAGGTGCATGCCGGTCTGAGGGACCCCTCTGAGAGCACAGATTTTATGTGCTGAGCCTCTAGTACAGTGGTTCTCAACCTTTCTGATGCCATAACCCTTTCATATGGTTCCTCATGCTGTGGTGACCCCCAACCATAAAATTATTTCCGTTGCTACTTCATAGCTGTAATTTTGCTACTGTTATGAATTGTAATGTAACTATCTGTGTTTTCCAATGGTCTTAGGCTCTATAGCAGTGGTTCTCAACCTGCAGGTTGTGACCCACAGGTTGAAAACCACTAGCAGGATTGCCAAAGACCATCGGAAAATACAGATATTTACATTACGACTCATAACAGTAGCAAAATTACAGCTATGAAGTAGCAAAGGAAATAATTTCTTTTTTATTGATTTTTTACAGAGAGGAAGGGAGAGGGATAGAGAGTTAGAAACATCGATGAGAGAGAGACATCGATCAGCTGCCTCTTGCATGCCCCCTACTGGGGATGTGCCCACAACCAAGGTACATGCCCTTGACCAGAATCGAACCTGGGACCTTTCAGTTTGCAGACCGACACTCTATCCACTGAGCCAAACCAGTTTCTGCACAAACATGGTTGGGGGGTCACCACAACATGAGGAACTGTATTAAAGGGTTGTGACATTAGAAAGGTTAAGAACCACTGCTCTAGTATATAGAAGATTTGTGCAAGAATGGGCCTTCCTTTCCCAGGCCGCCAGCACCACCTTTGCTCTAGCCGGAGCCACCTTTTTGCTCAGGCTCAGAGCCACCATTCTGCCTTCCTTTGTTGGGATAATTTGCATACTCACTCTTGATTAGCTGGTGGGCATCACAAAGGTATGATCATTTAGCATTTTACTCTTTTATTAGTGTAGATATATTGATTTCAGAGAGGAAAAGAAAGGGAGAGAGAGATAGAAACATCAATGATGAGAGAGAAATTGATCTGCTGCTTCTTGCAAGTCCTACATGGGGCATCAAGCCTGTATCCGGGCATGTGCTCTGACCAGGATTTGAACTATGTCCTCCTGCTTCATAGGTAGACACTCAACCACTGAGCAATGCCAAATGGATTGGATTATATGTTTTCTATACAATTTTTAATTCATTAACACTAAAGTGTATGTGTATGTAAAAATATATGCATATATAATGATATGCATCTATTTTATTAAACACATTAAAGTTAAGTTAGAATGCATAATTTTGGTTGCTTGGAGTATAATTAAAATATACTAATAAAAGCATCTTATTGAAGGAAATTTGTATTTTTGGCATCAATCATTCACTATGTATCTTTGTAGTAGATATTTTCTAAAACTATAAAGAAACAATGAAGCAAAATCATGAAAAGACATGTAATCAAATAATTATTAGATATGTACAAAATTTTAAAAACTTGGCTCCCATTTTCTGTTCAACAATGCTTATGTTATTTATAAGATAATGCAAATATTCCCACATTAATTCACCACACTCTTCTTTAGAAATATGAGAAAATGTTAATGGGGTGAAATATGCAACACATTTTTAAATTAAGCTATTATGCTAAATTTATGCAAATATGACTATTGCTAGCTAAAATAATAATTTTTGAAATGTTGCCTTTGAAATGTTCATTTCATTAGCATGCATATTTCTTTTTTATGAAATTTATTGGGGTGACATTGGTTAATAAAATCATATTGGTTTCAAGTATACATTTCTATGATATGTGATCTGTATATTGCATTGTGTGCCCACCACTCAAAATCAAATCACCTTCTGTCACCATATATTCAGGCCTTTTTACCCATTAATACCCCCTGTCAACCACCATAGTGTTGTCTATGTGTTTCAGTTTTATATCCCACATAGCAGTGAAATCATATGGTTCTTAGTTTTTTCTGGCCCTTATTTCACTTAGCATAATATTCTCAAGGTCCATTCATGTTGTTGTAAATGGCAGTATTTCATCTTTTCTTATGGCTGAGTAGTATGCTATAGCATATATGTACTTCATCTTCTTTATTTCATCTCCTATTGCAGGACACTTTGGTTGTTTCCACTGTGAACAATGTTGCAATGAATATAGGAATGCACACATGTGAATAAATGTTTTTGAGTGTTTGGGATAGATATTCAACAGAAGGATTGTTGGGTCACGCTATTCTTAATTTTTTGATGTGTATAGTTAGTGAAGTTGAGCATCTTTTTATATATCTGTTGGGCATTTGTATGTCTTCTTGGGAGAAGTGTCTGTTAGGTCCTGTGCCCAATTTTTTTTTCAGTCCTCACCCAAGGACATGTTCATTAATTATTAGAGAGAGGAAGGGAGGGAAAGAAACATCAATATGAGAGGGTAACACTCATTGGACGCCTTTCTTATGATCCCTACCAGGGATCAAACCCACAACTTAAGTATGTGCCCTTACCAGGAATTGAATTATGACCTTTTGGTATATGGGACAATGCTTCAATCAACTGAGCCACACTTAATTGGATTGTTTGTTTGGTCTTTTTTTTTTTTGTAAATACATTATATTGATTTTTTTACAGAGAGGAAGGGGAGGGATAGAGAGTTAGAAACACAGATGAAAGAGAAACATTGATCAGCTGCCTCCTTCACACCCCAACTGGGGATATGCCCACAACCAAGGTACATGCCCTTGACCAGAATCGAACCTGGGATCTTTCAGTCCGCAGGCCAAGGCTCTATACACTGAGCCAAACAGGTTTCAGATGTTTCTTTGATCTTGAGTTGAGTGAGTTCTTTACATATTTTTGATATCAACCCCTGGTTGGAGCTCTCGTTTGTAAATATTTTCTCCCATTAAGTTGGTTCCCTTTTTTATTGTTGACAGTTTATTTTGCTGTCCAGAAGTTTTCCAGTATGATATGGTCTCATTCGTTTATTTTTGCCTTTACTTCTCTTGTCTTTAAGGTCAAATTCATAAAATCTTCTCTAAGACCAAATCTGTAAGTTTAGAATCTATATTTCCTTCTACATAAATTATTTTTTCAGGTCTTATATATGGATGATCTATATAGAGCTGTCAATTGAGTATGTAGGTCCCCAGCTTTGATTGCATGTTTGTCAGTTTCTTCCTTTAGCTCAAGGAAAGATTTTTGAAGGTTAAGCAAAGTTCCACTAAGAAGGTGACCATTGAGTAAATGTCTAAATGACAAAGCTGACCCATGATAATTCATTAGCAAAGAGTATTCCAGACACAGAGAAATAGAAAAGTATGAGTCTCTCAAACAGAATCATGCATAGTGTGGCCTAGGATCAGCCAGTAAATTTCTGTAGCAGGATTAGAATTCAGGAAGGAGGTGGAAAATGACAGATGGCTCTTAATACCAGCTAGATTTTGGACTTTCAGAATAATGGGCAATTTATTATGTTTAAACCTCTAAAGAGAGAGAGAGAGAGAGAGAGAGAGAGAGAGAGAGAGAGAGAGAGAGAGAGAACACCTCATTTTCTAAGATGCTAATTTTCAGGTCCAGATGGATTTGAATATATGTGAAAAAATTTCAAATGACAGAGCTGCAATGGTGATCAAGATTGCAGACTTTGAAATCCCAGCAATACTAATTGGTAATGTATGACCTTTAATAAGTGATTTAATCTTTTTAGGCTTTAGTTTTCTCAATTCCAAAATGGAGATGATGACTATGCCTCATAGATTTTTAGAACATTAAATGAACCATGCACATAAAGCTCTTAATACCATATATGTCAAGTAAATGCTCCAAAAGTCTTTGATATTTAATAGTATTACTTTAGCATTTTAAAAAATAGAAATAATAGAATAGTAAGTCTAGTAGCATATGGTTACAGAATTAGTAGGTTGCAGTTAATCGGACTGGTTTCAAAAGTCATTAAAAATGGTAAAGAAGTAAACCATTTATGCAAGTATTTTCTTGAGATTTAGAAAAACAAACAAAAAGAATAACATTTGGATCACATTAATCAACTATACCCTAGTAAGCATGTTGGTGATACAGAAGGATTGTAGACTTTGAAAGAGAAAATTATGAATCCTAGGGAATAGTGAGGTTTGAGCAAGAGCAAGTAATGCTAAATGAACCATGTAATAGAATTATTAGACAGTCAAAAAGTCCTGAGAGATACTATAAGAATTATATATAAAAAATATATATATATATATATATATATATATATATATATATATATATTAATTTCATCAACATGTTAACAAATCTTATAATATCTTTACAAATGTACACTATCAGCCAAAGACATAGAGTCATCTGAAGACAGATTATCTGGAAAGCATTCTGAGACAGAGATTTCAGTGCCGGAATTCCCTGGGGAGTGTGTAGGGGTGAGGACCACAGGGCTGATTAGGGGAGGAAGTGGAAAGGTGGTAATACAGTTCCAGCTGATGCCGCAGTCTGATTCCTCAGGGAGCTCAGAAGCTAGGATGGCCACTCATGGTGGAGTTGAACTGAAACAGGGGGACAGGGCCTTTCTCCTTCCACATTATCAGTCAGGAAGGTGGGATGTGGGCTGTCCTGGAGGAGGGGCTGTAACCTTGGGTCAGGGAGATCCTTTGGGCAAAGGCAGTCCTCAGAGAGGGACTCAGCTCAGTCTGTAAAGAAACGCCTGGAACCCCAGAAGGTGCGTGTTGGAGATGACTTAGGCTTTAAAGAGCTGAGAGGAGAAAATCTCTTCACATCCTCCATATGGCCCCAAGTCTCTGTCGTGGCCTTTTTCCAGCATCTCATTTGTAAAATATCCAGATAACAGAAAGTTCAGAGAATTAATGAACTAACCCAAGACATAATGGCTATTACAAAAAATTATCTTAATATGTAGCTGCTAAAACTAGTGAAATAACAATAACATGAATGCAAAGTCTAATAACTGAGATTGAAAAACTAAATTATAAAAGTAAGATAGCTGAATGGTAAAATATACAATAAAACAAAACGTCTTACAAAAGTTAAAGGATATCAAAAATCTCGATTACATACTTATACTGTATAATAACAATATAGCATCTATGTTAAAGAATCCTACTCTCTTTATATACAGAATATCCTGTTCAGCTTGGAAGGAATTGGATCTGTAACTAGAGTTACTCCAGTGCTTGCAGTGGTAACTACTAGACCATTACTGGTCTCTATGTTTGAACAATCCAAATCTGTAACCTTGGCTCAATATAATCTTGACCAAATCACTTCCCTTCTAAACCAATTTAGGAATTCTCCCTAAAATTTGTTTGTATTCTACCATGTTATATTTCTTATTACATTAGCATAATATACCATATAACATATGTCAATTTTTTTATATTTTTGGTCTGGAGGTGAGTACATGTGTTTTTCTTTTATAATTGTTATGTAAACTAATGGCAGGCTTTATCAATACTCTTTCATGTGAATACTATGTTTAATAGCAAAGGGAAGAAAATATAATATAAACAAGTAAGACAAAGAAAATATAATATCCCATATCTTTAAGTTTCAAGATAACCATCATTGATACTTTGGAAAACAACATTGATGCGTGTGTATCAAAAATATTGTGTAGTCTATAGACTTTATAACCTACTTTTTCTACCATGAACCTGTTCTTATTTCAATAAACATTTATTAACAGCATTATATTAATGACTGAAGAGTATTTTACTCTATGAATGTACCAGCATATATTCAATGATGAATATACCATGTATCCCTTCACTACTACAGGATGTTTAACTTGCTTCAATTTTTATTTCTGTTATAATGCTCTAATAAATAATCTTTCATTTAAAGATTTTTGTGCATCCTTATTATTTCCTTAGGATATGCTCTTAGGTATGTAATTGTTGAGTCAAAGTAGATCATTATGTTTTCAAGGTTTCTTTTTAACATCTCTTGTTTTTGGTATTGTTAGCAGTTTGATTACTTCTGCATATGTATCACATTTTAATTCACTCTTATCTAATTGTAGCCCACTTAAAGTGAGAGTAAAGTGGCTATGCCTAATACTAAATAATTAACATTAATTGAATCCTGTAGTGGATCATGTATAGATCCTCCATGATCTTTCCTTCAGGACCTGGACTTAGTTCCCCAGCTGCTGGGAATGTTGCCAGTGACATGTCACAGTTCTGAGAACTGCTGGTGTCTGAAGACCCAGCTTTGCCTAGTGTCACATCTGTCCTGGGAGCAGTCAGCTGCTGATGACTCTGATATTAGGGCACAAAATACCAGCACCTAATCTGTATATTTTGTTACAGAAGCCCAAAGGCACTTGGATAATTTTAAGCATGTTTTTTGGTCCACAATGAACCTGTTTCCTTGGGCTGGTACCAGCCCTCTGCTTTTATCTCATTACGACTTCACCACATCTCTCTCTCTCTGCACAGACTGCAATTATTTAGACATTTAATGGGACCATATTTACTCTTGATTCCAGCCAGTTTCTCCCACATGCTATTTGTCTATCTACCATTGTATTCAGTCTCTTTGCTCCTCCTCTCAACTCTAAGGAACCTTTATTTGTCAAATTCTTTCTTAATACTGAACACGCTTAACAGCTAAAACAACATTTATCTTCCTAACATTTATATTACAGTGTCTCACGGCAGGCACAAGGACTATCTTGGTTACTAACATATTCTCAGTGCTTCCTAGCATAGTAGAGGGCACAGAGTAAAACCTCAGTGATGTTGTATTGAAAGGTAACTAAAAGTATCCTTGAGATAAGTGATACCCAAAATAGAGACAGCAATAGACAGCTTAGAATGTATATTTTAGATGATGACAAAACAATATATAAGCATCATATGGCATCAGTTTCTGATCTGTCCTCATTAAAAAAATGCTAATAATACTTAATAAGCATAGTTAAGGGCTGATCTCTGTAATCCTCGGTCTTAGAGAGTTTTTCAAACATTTGCATTTTCCCTTTTTATACATAGGCAGGTAGGATAGGGAATAATTTCTTCTTAATTTGTAACCCTTTCTACCAATTATATATAACTAGAGGCCCAGTGCATGAAATTCATGCATGAGGGTATGTGTCCCTCAGCCCAGCCTGCACCCTCTCCAATCTGGGACTCTTCGAGGGATGTCCTTCTGCCTGTTTACACTATATAATAGCAATACAGGATCCAGTAGGATCAGGTTTAAACGGGAAGTCAGACATCCCTATCACAATCCAGGAATGCTGGCTCCCAACTGCTTGCCTGCCTGCCTTCCTGATTATACCTAACCATTTTTGCCTGCCAGCCTGATTGATTCTTAACTCCTCCCTTGCCAACCTGTTGGCCCCAACTGCCCTCCCCTGCAGGCCTGGTCACCCCCAAATGCTCTCCCCTGCAGGCCTGGGTCCCCCCCAACTGCCCTTTCCTGTAGGCACTTTTTGCCCCCAATTTCCTTCCTCTGCCAGGCTGGTCACCCCTAACTGCCCTCCCTTGCAGGATTGATCACCCCCACTGCCCTCCCTTGCAGGACTGGTCCCTCCCAAGTGCCCTCCCCTTCTCGCCATCTTGTGGCAGCCATCTGGTGTCCACATGGGGGAAGTCATCTTTAACCACAAGGGAGCAGCAATCTTGTGTGTTGGAATGATGATCAATTTGCATATTACTCTTTTATTAGATAAGATAGAGGCCTAGTGCATAGGTGGGGGCCAGCTGGTTTTCCCTGAAGGGTGTCCCGGATCAGGATGGGCATTCCCTTGGGGTATGGGGCAGCCTGGGAAAGGGGCCTGTGGCGGTCTGCAGGATGGCTACCCAAACAGAGGCTCTGGTATCTAGGATTTATTTATTTTCTATAATTGATACTTCCTAGTGGAGGCCAAGGCAGGCCAGGGCTGTGGGAGCTTGGCTTCCTCCTTCGCCAGGGGCAACCCAAGCCTCCTACTCTCTCCAGCCCCGTGGCTGCTGCCATTTTTGTTGGGATTTATTTATCTTCTATAATTGAGACTTTGTAGCCTTGAGTGGAGGCCTGGGCTGGCCAGGGTGTGTGGGAAGCTTGGCTCTTCCTCCATTGCCTGGGAAGCCCAAGCCTCCTGCTGGATCCATGGTCACAGCCATCTTGGTTGGGTTAATTTGAATACTTGCTCCTGATTGACTGGTGGGAGTGGCTTATGGATGTTGCAGAATGATGGTTAATTTGCATATTCTCCTCTATTAGATAGAATTCTACATCTTTCAATTGAGTCCTAGAATGGTTGTAATACTTGATTGATTTCTAAACACAGAAGGACTTACTTGCATTCTTTCAAGGAAAAATCATTTTCCTCCTCTGAATGCTCTAGAAGTTTTTATGTTGTTTTTGATGGTATTATTGTATGTGTGGTGTTTTTGTTGTTTTGTTTGTGTGTGTGTGTGTGTGGCTGTGAGTGTATGTGTGTAAAGGAAGGTTCTTCCCTTTACACTAAGAGGCCCAGACAAGATTGGTTCTACTATTTATCTAGAATCATGATAATTCTCATTTAATATCATTAAACTCTAAATTTACTAATTTCAAACTAATACAGTAGTAACTATCATTTATTGAGCCTTCTATGTGGAAACACAATGCTAGCTGCTTTATAGAATTGTCTTATTTTTATCAATAAACCTACATGGCAAATACTACTAATAGTGTTAAATTACTATGCAAAAATCCCCAGTTCATTGGTGCAATGCAAATAAGACTAAACTTCAGATATGTTCATCCTTTTAATCATTGTACTCTATTGTCTCAAAATCAAAGGAAAGAGTAATGAAATAATGCTAATTGTGCAGATAAAATACATTTATAAATGTAGCCATTTCCAAAAATATAGAACGTGAAAATTAGGACCATGGGGATAGAATAAAAGGGTCCCAATAACTAGAAAATACTTATATTCATAAAATATTCCTATTCCTTTTACTACCAACTTTGTGGTAGCTTTAAATATAAATTTCTATAATTGCAAATAAAGTATAATTCACCAGGCTTTAAAGGATTCAAAGCAATATATTTGGTTTTCATTTCCAGTGATTTTTTAACAGAATAATTTACAAGGAGATAACTGAATATATGTTCTATGGGAAATATGACAATATACTGACATTCCTTAACTTTTCCCTAAAATGAGTTTCAAAGATACTACTCTTCTTGAATCAACTATGCTAATACTAATTGTAATGCAAATAGTATTTTATTCGTACTGCCATATTTGACTTTTTAAATCCCCATTTATGTCGGAAATTCTTAACAATAATGCCTTTGGTAGAGTAGGTATTTATAGACAAGAAAGGACACCTAAACTCATAAACAAAGTGTATATCAGTATGACATGGATTTATGTCTTAATGTGCTGGACAGGTTGAGAGCAAGTGACTCAGGATTGCAAATGGGCTTTGGCTTAGAACACAGGTTCTGAATAGCGACGAGTGCTGGGTTTTAAAACAGAGCTTATTAGCTAAAAGCACTCTAGTTTACCTGGAATGTGGCCTCATTTCTGAGAATGACTCAGGAAAGTGTTCTGGATGTGCCTTCAAAGTTTATGAAAAATGGCTCCTTATTTTTTGTCATAAAAATCAATATCTTCATTGACAATTTTGTCATAAAAATCAATTTCCTCATCGATAATATTTCTAAAGAACTTCATCAGTAAATCCAAAGACAATGTCATCTATATATAAAAAAGCCCAGCGACCAGAATGACCAGTGGCTATGATGCCCACTGCAACAGCCAACCAGCCTGATCTGGGTCCCTGATGGGGGTGGGGCCGGCTGCCAACCTCCCACAGTCCCTCCCCCACACTGGCCCAGCCTGATGGGCCCCATTCAGGGCTGGCCAGCCGGACCCCACCCATGCAGGAATCCATGCACCAGGCCTCTCGTATTAAAATAATGAGTATAAGACCTAAGAACTTTCCATTACAATAACACTTGGTGTTAAGTAACAACTTTTTCACTTAACTGGATTAAAAAATATGTGTGTTAAAAGACAAAATATACCTTATAGTATAAGTGATATAGGAAAACTCAACTGGGTTATTTGATGCCAGCATTATAAAATGCCCAGAGTTCTTTACTTGTTTGTTTGTGTGTGTGTATATGTGTTTATTTTTATTATTTTCTCCCTTATTTACTAGCTTTTGATGTAGTTGGTGTTTTTTTACTGTCTGACTAGCTTAAGTACCCTTGTCAACAGCTGAGCTGTTGAATGAGGCAAAGTGTTAGTTATAGTGTGAAAATCTGGTGGGCTGTCAGAAAAGGGACAGCCATTAACTTGTGAATTTCAACTTCCAATATTCCATAGCTCTGTGATACTGAAAAGTCTCCCTTAGGAATCACAGTTAAGGGTAACATGACACATGTGTTTATGAGCTTTGTAATTATGCATCATACAAACCTTCATGGAACAAAACTACACTTAACAATTGTTTTTGGTATTGTTTTGGTGTGTGTGTGTGTGTGTGTGTGTGTGTGTGTGTGTGTGTGTTTACTTAAAAAACATATTAAAGGCCCTATAATGATAAAACGGCTGTTATTTCCAGAGATATAATTTGAGACAAGATTTCATCTTGCAATAAATGACCTACAAAATCCCATGTCAAAGAAGGTCATTTTCAAGATAATTTTTGGAAGTAGGGAGTAAATTATGTGACTGATACAATACATAGAAGTCGAACGTTTGTATTAAAAAAATTCCAGAGTGTATGGAGGTTCATGACCTTGCTTCAGAGCAGAGTGCCTGGAGACTGCATGACCAGGAGCCATGCAAAATGGGAAATACTATGTAAGGACAGGGAGATTCTGTGTTATTCTTCTGTCTCTCACACCACGGCATTATCATTAGACTCCACGGTTAGATGGAAATTATTCCAAGCATTCTTCGAAACTTTGAAACATCTGCGGTATGTGTAATTTTTGTCATTTAAAAAATATTATGTAGTTTTCAGAATCATTTCGAGCTCCTATTTACATAATGTGGGATTGTATGGAAATAAGATGTACCCATAGAGTTTAAATTTAAATTTAGCATCGATGGTCTAATGCAGTGTTTCTAAAATTCGGAACTATTGGCATTCTGTGCTGCATAATTCTTTCTTTTGGGGGCTGACCTGTGCCTTGCCATATGACCGCTAGTACTGACCCCACAGTTCTGTCAACAAACACCGTTTCCAGATATTCATTGCCAAATGTCCCAGGTTGGCAAAAATCATGGAGCTTGAGAAACACCTGACTAAGGCAATGTTAGATCATTTGCTTTTAAAGCTGAAATAAAGGTAAGGGAATCTCAATTTTCATTAAAATACCTTTCTGTCTCTTACTGCTTCACCTGGCAGATGATAACACCGAAGTAGAACAAAGGGTTTCAAATGTGCTCTCCAGGAGTTCAGGGGGTGCCACAAATCTCATGCAAATGTTAATATGTTTTTAAGTAATATTAAAAGTGAAAAGTTTAGAAAAGACTCTACTGGACTCCGATACAGAAACACTCACTTCTACCACTGAACATGACCGTGCTGACGTCAGAAATTAGCCTTCTTCCCCTGCTATCACTGTGCAGACAAGACTCTTTTTTATAAGTAGCTTTTTGAGAAGAAAGGGTAGCGTTCTGCAGTTGATTTTTTAAGACAGGTGTGTGCATGCCTGCTCATTTACACTCGCCCGGAGAAGCTCACTGAGAGGCCCATGAGGGCCTGCTAAGCTGCACATCATTTAATTCGCAGGCACATGTGCTCTCAGCCACTGACGTGTTAGTAGAAAATGGTGATATTGGAATATCAATGCTGTGCTTACTTGTCAGCTGTGAGTACTTTCTGTCGTGCTATTGACCGGGAATGAGAAGTTATTGGATTTTAATACAAAAGTCTCCTACTTCCATTTCAAACTTCTTCATTTAAGTCAGCAGTGTCTGGAGGTTACCACAAGTCCTCTGAGAATTATTTCCATCTGCTTTGATTTGTGTGGATTCCTATTCTTCAGTATTGCATACCTGAAAAAAACAAGAAGAAATAAATTGAAAACTGAAACTGATAGTTAACTTCAACTGTTGCCCATGACACGCAATGATATATACTTAGCATAACAGGCTCATTATTTTCATAGGTAGATTTATCATATGTACATAGTTTAAATTTGAATTTATAAAATAATTAATTTAATTAATTATTATTTTTTTAATTTTTTTTTTTTTTTTTGCTGCAAAAGCTTTATTGTTTCCATTTGGTCCAATGCATGGGAGAAGGCTTCAGGGTGGTTGGAAGAATGACTAGTAGTTTCAGGGAGAGGCTCAGGTAAAAGACCCACAGGGATACAGAGGGGCTCCTCAAAGGCCTCTAGGCTCCAAAAATTCCTAGGTTTCCTGGAGGGTGAGCCCTTCAAAGAGACACTTGCCCATCCCAGGCAGGGGGCCAGGAAGCCTGTGGAGGTGAGGCAGGTGTCCCCCATCTTCTTGAACAAGTTTCACCTCCTCACCCGGAAGTGGTTCTCCCGGAAGTCATGTGCCTGAGAATTAAATGATGTGCAACTTAGCAGGCTCTCATGAACTGGAACTCAGGGCAGGCAGCTCCATGAAGGCCTCGGTCAGGTTCCTCTCCTAGGCCTTGTCGGCTTCCCTGGATTCCTGAGTTTTTTCCCACTCCTCTGGGGAGGCCTCAGCTCATCCTGGAAGTGAATGCAGCCACCACGTTGGTTTTTCCATCTTTAAGAGAAGTTCTGAGCCCTCGCACTTCTTCACCAGCTCATGGAAGAAGTGGCCCACGCCCTCCAGGACCACAGTGTCCCAGTGGAATTGAAGCCCAATGAGAGGCAGGTGCAGGAGGCCCGCAAATGCGTGCCTGGCCAGGTGGGTGATGCCAAACTCCACCTGGGGGCAATAGTTGTGATGAATTTGGGAGCTCCTGGTTGGCAATATGAAATTAAGGTCGAAAAGAAACTGGTGTGTAGGCTGGTCTCAGAGGTGGTTTCGAAGGAGATGACTGAATAAAATGCAGGAGAGTGGCTAGAGGTTGAAAGAAGAGGCATCCCTAGGTCTATTCTGTCCAAATACTGTTGAAGCAAGGGACAGATCCAGGGCACTGAGGGCACTGCCAAAATAAATGTATTCTAATGGAGCAATCATTTAGCCTATTTTTATGTTAGAGGACTACTTAAGTTTAATGTGAAAAGTAGTTATACTTTGAAATATATACAAAATCAACATTGTTAGACTGCAATGGTTCTAAGTTTCCACTATTTTTGTGCAGAGGATTATAAACTGTGAAGGCATTTGAAGGGGGGACATTTTTGCTAATGTCAAACCACTTTTCCTGAAATTCAGTATTGTTGTTAAAAACAGAGTAAAAAAATACAGTTATCTCATTGTTATCCAATCCATGGTAGTGGGTCTTTGAGTATCACTGATTCTTTACAAAATAGGTAAGGGACTTAGATGGGGTCTGTCTTATTTCAAACCTCCTTTGCCTCAACCTGTAAATACTGACTTTTTAGAATGTAGCTCCCAATTGTAAACAGATGCCAAAATAAAACATTGTCAGGTATTATATTTGTAAAAACTAGAGCCTATAGCCAAGGGTGGTGCGAATTATTTCTCCACAGGTATCTTAGCTAGTATGGATGGTAAAATCTACTCCTTTGCTCCTCATCACTTTCTTTCAAGAGAAACACATCGTAGTGCAGTTTTCACCTCAAAATTTCCCTTAGGAATTTGAGTAAGTTGAAACTACCTGAGGGAATGGACTATTGAATATTTTTTCACAAGATATTACAAATAAAAAAGAGGGAGCATTTTCTAGACAGTACAGTAAACAGTCTTAGTCTCTTATGAAACACCTATTTGCAGCTGCTACCCTCACTTTTCTATAAAAAACACAGAAAAAATTTTAAAAAGGAGAGAAGCACAATAATAGATATATATATGTGTGTGACACCAAGAAATCACTGAACTATCCAGAAAATAATGTAGATAGCACTGTGTGTAGCATTTTAATGTCTAGGCTTTAGAAAGACTCAGATCTAAATTTAAATTCTAAATTTGTTTCTGCTAACCAAAAATTGTGCTGTCTACCTTTTGCTGAGTTTTTAATATGTTTTTGCTACTGTCTTCACATTTTCTCCATTTCTGCTTACACATGTGTGCAGTAGAGGTGTCACTGCTGCTATGATAAAGATCAGGAATCTAAAGAGAGCTCAGAGAGGTTGACTGGTCACCACACAACCAGTTAAGGGCAATTTCAGTTTAGAGCTAAGCGCTGTTACTTGCCCATTCCCAAGGAAAGGTCAAAACAATTGGAGGAAAAAGTTACAAAAATAGTATTGTGTAAGCCCTTAATTTTTTGGATCATCCAATTATTTTCCTTTACTTTCTTTCATAACTCTAAGCAAATGATTACATTGTGTGTAATCCAATCCAATACTCATCAAAAGCACTATACTCTACTCTTTCCCAATAATATAATGTCCTACAGCAAGATAATTTCTCAAAATCTCATTTTCTTATTTTTATAAGAATTTAAAAACAAAGTGAAATTAAGGTAAAATTATGTGTACAGTGCTTTTGATAGAGCCTTGGAATCAGTAAGTTGGTACAAAAGACACCAATTACTGAATACTTACTGATTCACATTACTGGGTGTATGGAATGGCCCCCTCCTGTAAGAGGCTCAAAGGTAGATAAATGATGACCAGGAAATTCAGACTAAATTCATTTGTGGAATTCAGTAGATGGAAGAAATGGTCAAATTATTCATCTTCTTAAGATAAATTCTCTAGCTCTAATAAATACTTTGACCCATTCATTAGGCAGGGATTTATTGATATCTACTAGAGGCCAGGTACATGAAATTCGTGTACAGGTAGGGTCTCTAGGTCTGGCTGGCAATCAGGGCCAATCTGTGACTCGCAGGGTGATTGGTGCCCCTACTCGCACCTACCTTGACCTGGTGCTACCCTCTTGCTGGCCTCACCTCTATCCACCACTGCCAGTCGCCTTTCTCTGCTGAACAACTAGGGGGGAGAAGGGTGACAGAGGGTCCTGTTCACACCCACTCATCAGCCCTGGCCACCGCTGTTCAGGGGCTGTGGGCTGTGGGAAGCTCCCACATTGAGCATCTGCCCCCTGGTGGTCAATGAGCATCATAGTGACTGGTTGTTCGGCTGGTTGTTCTGCCTTCCTGTCAATTTGCACATTAGGGTTTTATATAGATATTTTGCATGTCATGAAGTAGGGAAGTTATTTTTTTTAATGTGTAAGTTTCTATATAGAAAGAATTTACAGCGTGTCTTGCTATTAATGTTAATGACAACAGGATCCTCTTCAGGTTGTTTTGCCATGTCCGCAACAGTTTAAGACTGGCGTGGTTTTAATATAGTAGAGTATGGCCTTAATATACTAGAGCAGGGGAGATGCTAAGTATCAAGCATCTGTGTTTTGACTGAGGGAAATGGTTGCAAACAAACAGCAGGAAGCATCTCCATATTTTGTTAAATTACTTGAATGAATTGCCCTGTTCCTGTCTCAGGGCCTTATGTTTTTCTCATGACTGAAATCCTCCTCTGATTCCATGATCCAATATCCCAAGGTTTGATTCTTCACATGCTTCATGCCTTTGCTCAAATCATCTCTTTTCACAATGGCTTTCACTCTTAAGCCATCACTCACCAAACCTTTATCCTTATCTGCTTTAGTTTTTGCCATAGGAATTTTCACTCCATAGGGGGAAACTTCCATGCTGTTGGACCAGCATCCAGAACAGTTCTTTCCACCTTTTTGGTGCTCACTAAATATTTGCAGAATCAATTTTGAGTTTTAACAATAGTGTGTTCTTGAGGCCTCTAGCCCATGAAATCATGCTCATCTAAAGCATTCAATGTAACCAACACAGTTAATCACAGCGGCTTCCTTTAATTCAAAAAGAGAATAGGAGGCGTGATATGGAAGCTGTTTAGGGACACAGTATTCTTGGGGACTGCTTTACTCTCCAAAAGCTGCTGGAGTAGGATACTTAAAATAATTACTTACAGCCTTACCTGCATAGCTCAGTGGTTGAGCATCATACTATGAACAAGGAGCCCATGGTGCGATTCCCAGTCAAGGCACATGCCTGGCTTGCAGGGGCTGGGGTTCAATCCCTGGTGGGGAGCATACAGGAGGCAGCCAACCAATTACTTTCTCTCATCATTAGTGTTTCTATATTTCTCTCCCTCTCCCTTCCTCTCTGAAGTCAATAAAATATTTTTTTAACATATTTTATTGATTTTTTACAGAGAGGAAAAGAGAGAAATAGAGAGTTAGAAATATCGATGAGAGAGAAATATCCATCAGCTGCCTCCTGCATACCTCCCACTGGGGGATGTGCCCGCAACCAAGGTATGTGCCCTTGACCGGAATCAAACCTGGGACCTTTCAGTCCACAGGCCAACATTCTATCCACTGAGCCAAACCAGTTTCAGCAATAAAATAATTTTTAAAAAGAATTACTTATAAAGATTAGTTGGGCCTGCAGAAATTGAAGACTGATATTTGGTTCCTATATTGTATATTTATTTAGTCAATAATTCTAATGCTGTGTCCCTGTACTATCTGCAGAACCTGGGATAAATATAGAGACATCCTAGGTCAATACAGGGGCAGAGTGGAGTGCTTGTGTCCCCATTATTCAGCATGATTAGGCTGACTGGCTGCATATTAAAGTAGTTATCTGGCCTTGAGTCATTTGGTCTATACCTCACATAAAGGAATGTGTTATTCGACAAGAAGACTCAGTAGCAAAAGGTCATGAGGAAGATGATGCAGTCAACACTTGCTGGAAAGTGAAGGCAGGGGTTGAAATTCAGTTTGGAAACAACGTCTGAAACATCAGGAAAATTGAAATGGAGGGGGGGATACCTGTTGAATCCCACTGAGTCACTCACACAAGCAGCACAGAGGAGCCGGCATTTGTTCATTTACCCCAGCAAGGAAACTGAGTTCTCAGCAGTGTGAGCAAGAGAAACGGGACATCAACTACAAGAGAGGGCTGTCCCTGGACCTTGTTCAGAAAACAAATAGTTACCTTTTCCACCCCACTCTTCCCTGTCACAGTAAGTGGAGAAGCTAGAGATTTAGAGGAAGTGAAATTTCTTAGCCCAGGGATCCCTTCTTTTCTCCATTACAAACAGCTGGGTCCTCCACTTCAGTCTGTAATTTGAGACAGGAGGCAATAAAGCTTTCAAGAGAGATTGAAATTAAAATGAAAACAAAATGAAAAAGGAGCGGGTCTCAGCTAGCCACAATGATGTGTGTGTAATTGGAAACTTATGAATTCAGTTCAGTTTAGAATTCATTATAGAGCCCGTGGGTATTATTTTATCAGGTAATATTATAATAACGTAACGATGATTATTAGAAGAAACAGACCATCTTAATATTAGCAAGTTAACATGTTCAGTATAGCTACAATGAGATCTATATATTGCTTAGGTGTCATCTCCTTCAGTAACTTCCATCTTTGGCTTTTGGTCTTTCAAAATGAGCTATAAAATCGAAGTCTGAAATATTAGTGAGAGGTTTGATCTAAATTATCTCCTTAAAAAGAGAGTAGTCATTTTAATTCATAAATGCAGTTACTTTTTTGTTAGTTCCCACAGGTTGAGAACTGCTAGCAGGGTCGCCTAAGACCATCGGAAAACACAGATATTTACATTATAATTCATAACAGTAGCAAAATTACAGTTATGAGGTGGCAATGAAAATAATTTTATGGTTGGGGGTCACCACAACATGAGGAACTGTATTAAAGGGTCGCAGCATTAGAAAGATTGAGAACCACTGTCTTAGAGGATCTAATAAATTAAAAACCAAAAAGAGAGAGAGAGAGAGAAGAAATTCAAATACAAGTTGACTCTTCAGTGAGCCATGATGCATTTAAGATGACCATAACCAACTGAGAATTTGTAGGTACACCAAAAAGAAGAGTTTCATGGGTTGTCTCAGTAAATACTTGTTGCATGAAAGAAAGCACTCCATACATTTGTGTTCTAAATTTAGCACAAAGTACTTTAGTTGAAGAAAAGAAACAAAAATAAAAAATAAAAAGTAGTGAAATTTTAGGCTTTGTGGTCTTCTATGATTAGGGTTATTCACTATAGTCACTCTCTCTGCTGCTGAGGTCACTTAAGCCATCAGAATTTGGACAGCATAAAGAATGGCCGCCCATCACATTTTTAAAATTGTTTAAAACATAGCAATCATTTAAATGAACACCTTACCCAAAGAATAATTTTAATGCATTAAAAAAATAGAGCAGGCGGTGAGAAGGAAGTATTGAGTAGTGAGTGGTAAATGGAATGCACATTTTTCCTTCTTGCATTTATGCCACAAGTAAATATCCTATAACTACCTGACATTTCAGTTTTGAAGTTTCAAAAGGGAATGCCTTCTTTCTAATCAAATACTGTTTCTGTTCAAAACAATAGTGAACGCCTGTCAGTTTCAAAGTTACACATCTTGTGATCAATGCGTAAATGGATTCCAGAGATTCTACCAATTATTAAACATAAAATAAATTCCAAAAGTAACATTCAGTCTTATTTATTCAGGATTTCTGAAAATTAGCCATTTTCATAAAAAGAATAAGCAAGGTGACTGAAGAAACTAATTTAAAGGATTAAGAAAATAGCTTTGTGGTAGGCAGAATAATTAATTTTCCCATCCCTCCTCCACTGCTCCAAAGATGCTCAAGTCCTAATTCAGGGCCTTCTAAATCTATTACCTTATATAGCAAAAGCGATGTTCGAGATGTTAAAGCCAAGGGTATTGAGACAGGGAGATTCGTCTGGATAACCCAGGAGCGACTAATCTAATCACATGAGTCCTTACAAGTGGAATCATTCCTAATTGTAGTCAGAGAAAGAGCTGTGACTGTAGAAGAAAGGAGGGTCTTATAAAGTTGCTGGCTTTGATGGTATAAGATAGGTGGCATGAGCCAAGGATGGTGGAAAAGGCAAGGGAATAAATTGTCCCCTAGAGCAGTGATGGGCAAACTGCAGCTTGTGAGCCACATGCAGCTCTTTGGCCCCTTGAGTGTTCTAACGCCACTTCTTCAAAATAGACTCTCCCAGGCCGAAAACCAGCTTCTGTGCACGAAGTTTCAGTCACACTGTACATATGCCCCTGTACATGGTATTTTGTGGAAGAGCCACACTCAAGGGGCCAAAGAGCCGCATGTGGCTCTCGAGCTGCCATTTGCCGACCACTGCCCTAGAGCTTCCAGAAAGGAACACAATCTGCTGACATCCTAATCTTAGCCTTGAAAGACCTGGATCAGATCTCTGACCTACCAAGCGGTAAAGCAACAAATGTTTGTTCTTCTAAGCCACTGCATTTGTGGTAACTTGTTACAGCAGCAATATAAACCTAATGCATATTCTAAAATGGATTATGTTAATTATTGCTAATTTTTATAATTTAATTGTTTTATTGAAGATCCAAGGTCAAATCCATACTTAGCAACTACAGCACTACATAATAATGTAACAAAAGCATGTTTTTACAGTTGGTGATACCAGACTGGCAGACCCTATAAAATAAAAGGAGGGAAAATTTAATTGACGATAGTTCCTACAACTATCGTCTTGTCAAATGTGACATCATTAATTGCAATAACAGTGGTGCTGTGGTTTTCTTATTTAACAAATGAAGAAAGCGAGTCTTAAAAATTCAAGTCCAGTTCCCAACTTCCAGATGGTTATAAGTGATGGCATTTACATTCTAAGGCAGGTTTTAAACTTACTACTTCATGGTTCTATAATAATTTCTGTTCTTACTGTATTTTTTGAATCCCTTCCTTCCCACTCAATTTGCTGCATCTAATCATCTATGGAACAGGGGAATCAGAGGAACTAATTTTCTTAGAGTTAGATATGAAAATAGAGTAGACTAATAATGAGGACATGAAGGTCAATCTAAGAATGAAATTCATGAGCTTCAATGGATCAACTTTTTATATCCATATTCATGATATAAGAACTCTGCCATTTTTGGACTCATGTACACTGTTATTAATGTACCTGTAATGGCACGGACAACCCATTTAATAAGCTAAAGTTTGGGCGTTATAAATTTCATGTTATTTCCCCTAAATTTGCATTCATTGAAAGCCTAACCTTCACGGTGATGCTTTTGGTGGTGGGGCTTTGGGGAGGTGATTAGGTCATGGAAGTGGAGCCCTCATGAATAGAACCCTTGCAGAAAGAAGCATGAGACCTTGATTTCTTGCTCTCTCCCCTCTCTCTGCCACTGAAGTCACAATGCAGAGATAGTCAGGTGCAAACCAGAAAGACTGCCCTCAACAGACATCAGATATCCCAGCCCCTTGATGTTGAACTTCCCAGTCTCCAGATCGGTGATAAATGAATGTTTGCTGTTTACATCTATATGTTTTTGTTATAGCAGCCCAAAGAGACCGGGCTGCTATATTGCATGATTGAAGTCGAGGGTAATTTAGTTTCTTATGGTCACTGTAACAAAGTACTACGGATTGGGTGACTTAAAACAGAAATTAATTTTATCACAGTTCTGACGGCCAGAAGTCCAGAATCAAGGTCTTGGTTGGTCCATAATTCCTTGCCTCTTCCAATTTCTTGTAGCCTCAGTGGCTCCTTATATTGTGGCAATTCCACTCCAATTTCTGCCTCTGACTTTACGTAGCCACCTTCCCTTTACCTGTCTTCATATGGCATTCTCCTCCCTATATATTCTTGTGTCCAAATATGCCTCTTCTTATAAAGACATTTGCCATATGGATTAGGACCCATCCTAATGGCCTCATTTTAAATTTATAACATTTCTGAATAAGGTTATATTCACAAGTATGAAGCTTGGGACTTTAACATATCTCTTTAGGGGCACACAATTCTACTCTTAACAAAGGTGATGAACAAGTTCTAGAAAAAAAATACTGAGAATAAATAATCTTAAGGGGAATTAGAATCCAAATGATCAAAATATAAGCATGCAATTTTAAAGAGAAACTTTAAATTTAACCCCTAAGATGATGTTTGGATACCATGGTACTCCTTAGGGCTCTTAAATCCCTGATATGGTAGGTTACTAGGTGTCTGAATGAAAAGTTGGCACATAATTTTTATATTGTCTTAGTGTTTTTTAAAATACATTTTTATTGATTTTTTTACAGAGAAGGCGGGAGAGGGATAGAGAATTAAAAACATTGATGAGAGAGAAGCATCGATCAGCTGCCTCCTGCACATCCCCTACTGGGGATGTGCCAGCAACCAAGGTAGATGCTCTTGACCAGAATCAAACCTGGGACCCTTCAGTACACAGGCTAACACTCTACCCACTGAGCCAAACCAGTTTCGGCTGTTGTCTTAGTTTTTGATGGTTGGTTAAATGATCTCTGGGTAAGTGGAAACAACTTGTATTTGATTATGACAATTAGAGACAAAGATGAGTACACATTGGACTTAGCTATAAAAAAAAAAGAACCTGTGATTTCTTTATAAGGACTGAGGTTGTGTTGAGACAGAAAAGGAAGGATGGAAACAGATGAGTAACCTTAGGTAAAAAATAAACTCTAAGCAGAATGAAAGGACCCGCACCTCACATGAAAAGGGAAACGTAGACAAAAGCTCTAAATAAAATCCTACATTTTAACTTCCACAGTGAATTCATGGATTTTTCACAGAACACAAATTGCATCACTGATAATCAGGTATTTAACTACATAATTATGAAAATATCACTGTGAATTATTAGGCCATTATCTCAGCATGAAATATAATCCCTTAAAAAATATCAAGAATTTAGGTACACTTGTCATCATCTTTAAGTCAATAACAAGTTTTATTTCTATCAATGGAAAGTATGTGAAGAAAAAAAAAACCATAGGAGAAAACACATTCAGAAAAAAAAGAAAAAAAAGTTGCTATGCAAAATTATGTGTGTAAACCCTTGATTAATGTTTAGAACACAAAGGATATGATATGCAATAAAATTCTTTTTTTGTGTGTGATCTTATTTGTGCTCCTTAAACATGTCAAAAATAAAATAAGTTCATTCTTTTTTTCTGTAGAGAAACCTCTCAGAAAATAGTCAACGATGATTGTTCAGCTTATTCTAAATTTGCAAATTCTGTTTCCACTTATTTCTTTCGTTAAATATTTGCTTCTGGAAAATTGTAAGTGGATTTCACCTATGGAATGTGCTTTTACAGTCAAACATGAGAGCTACGGAGCTATTTACTTCTATTTGCTATTAGCAATGCACTTGCAAAGTCATCGTTCCCACGTTGCCTTAACCTTATCTGAAATTTGAAAATTTACAAACTTACTTTCATGTCTATTTTTCATAACGTTCAGTAAGTCCTGTATTTTCTGTTTAGCATAATAGTTAATAGCTTAGTACCAGAAGTCGGAATTCAGAGTTTCAATTTGACCTCTAAACCTATTCTTTCTGCTCTGGAATGAGGTTAATAATGTTGCTGAACTCACAGAATCCTGGTGAGGATTCAGGGAGGTGTATTTTTGAGGCATATGTACCAATATCTGCCATATAACTGGCAAAAAATAAAGTCACCTATTTATATGATTGTGAAATACATTTTCAGAATCAAGCATAATTTTAGTTTTAGAACTTCTAAAGATATCACTCTTGTTTGGGAAAAACAAGATTAAGAAATAAATAAACAGGACAAAGGCTAGGCAGATGGAAGAGAATGAGAATAGAATTTTGCATCCTCCTCACCAGCAACAGCTCTTATTCCCTCAAGAAACCCCTGATGATAGGTATGTTCACAAGGCACACAGCACCACAAATACTACTTTTAATATAACTCCTGTTGGCTGATTTGCATTCTGAATAACCTAAGTGTAACACATAGTAATATTTCTAAAATTTGACTTTTTTTTCTCTATGTCTTGCAACAGCTATATACACAGTCATTTTTTCTACATGATCCCACAGTATCCTTCCCTAATTATTTAAATAGCTGTAGTCCTATTTTTATTGTGACAAAAACGTATCTGACAACAAACAAATCCTCTATAGAGTAGGGGAGCAGAAGAAACCAAACTGGCAGAACTAAAAGTCTCTTTATTTTGCAGGGAATTTAAAAAAAAATAGACTCAAACAATACTCATTTTATTGATACTGCATGCAAAACAGCATTTTAGAGTGGAGAGTTAAATGCTTAGGTTGCTATGTTAATTGGGGTCGAACCAGATAACCCAAACTTCCTGACTGTGTAAACAGATTAATGCAGACACTTGGTTGGCTATTCAAGTGAAAGAGAAACTAAGAACACAACATTAGGCCTGTAGAATAGCCCAGAGGTCACCAATACCAAATAGTGAAGATGACACTGGATTGGAGGCATAAAGGGGGGAGGAGCTTGGGGGAGTCCCAGGCTCAGGATAGACAGGTTTACCCATGAAACTTTGTATCCAAGTAGTAATCTAAAATAGAGAGGGTGGCTGTGGGGAGGAATTCATCTATTCCTTCTCAACCCAAACTAACAATTTCCCTACAAAACCTTTCATGGGCCATACCTAGGTGAAAGTCAGCTGACTAGGATCCTTAGGAAATATAGCACCAGCCACCTCATAATATATACAGGGGTAAATTCAAGGACTGAAAGGAAAACGAGGCTGGAAATATAGAGAAAGTATTAGAGACACTGATTATGTGGATTGATGATAAACAACAATTATATAAAAAACTCAGGATGAATGGATGAATAGATTAGAGAGAGAGAAAAATGAGAGAGGGAAAAGAAAATCACACAGACAGAATAGAGAGAAAAGCAGGCAACCAGGAAAATCTATTTGGTGATAGTTAACCACAAATATAAATTTCAGATGTTGGGGTGGGGGAGAGTTGCTTTGATACCAGTTTAGTGACATCAACTGTTACGTTCATTTATAAACAATACACATCTGTTTATTTTGTGAAGTTTGTGTCTGTTGTTTCTTCCTACATATTTTCCAACAAAGAATATTATGTGATGTAACACTACCATGTTTCCACCCATGCAGGGATGACTTCAGAACTGGAACTATTCTCTCATGTTTTGTAATGTGTTTGTTGTCACAAATTCTAATTTCTTTGAAAACAAACAATAACATCACCACCAGCTCTTGGGCTCATTTTTACTTAAAGATCCAATCTGCGGCCGAGACCGGTTTGGCTCAGTGGATAGAGCGTCGGCTTGCAGACTGAAGAGTCCCGGGTTCGATTCCAGTCGGGGGCATGTACCTTGCTTGCGGGCACATCTCCACAGTGGGGCGTGCAGGAGGCGACTGATCGGTGTCTCTCTCTCTTCGATGTTTCTGACTTTCTATCTCTCTCCTTCCTCTCTGTAAAAAATCAATAAAATATATTAAAAAAAAAAGATCCAATCTGCAATCCATGCTGTCCCACCTTCTCAGCTCACTCATTGGGAAGCAATCCCCATTTTCCTTCATATAATACTTATCTACAGCTTTGAAAACCTAGATTATAGCAACCTAGGCATTCATAGAAGAGTTAATTAGGAAGTCTGCTTCAGAAATTTTGTTCTATCAAAGTCATCGGAAAACTGATTCTCTGGAGGTTTTCAAGGTGAAAACATTTAATGCTTTTCTGAGAACATCCTTCATCCAGCTTGGTCACACACTGGATTATAATTCACGCAAATATAACTATATTTTAGCCTTTGTAACCCCCCCATTTTCAAACAATCATTGTCCATATTAAATATGATACTATACATACATGCTCAATTGAAATTCACATCTTTAGATTTTATTTTTAGGGAAAAGATATGCAACGTGTCTTAGAAGACTCTGGTTTCTGTGTTATGATTTTGAATCTCTTCTTGTAATTGTCAGACTTTTTTTTAGTACCTGCTATCCACTTTAAATTATCCTTCCAATTCCGTAATTATTTATAAAAATAATTGAATCATGATAGAGAAACCTCTAAGTTAAATAAGAATAGGTTGTTTCTGCATGAGGAATGGGGAGTTTGCCAAGAGCTGAGACCAATGATGACTTCTTGCTATGACACTATGGCTCAGGGCAGTGGTCAGCAAACCGCAGCTCATGAGCCATGTGGCTCGCAAGCCGGAATTTGCAGCTGTGTTGACTAATGAGTTTGCTGACCACTGGCTTAGGGTAATCAGCCAATGTGAGGTCTGTGAAAGCAAACATAATATTAAAGGTTCCTGGATTTAAAAAGATAAAGAAAAGTGGAACTATACATACATATATAGTGGTACCTCGAGATACAAGTTTAATTCATTCTGTAACCTTGAGGCGTGCGAGTAGCAGTCGTGTGCAGCTGGCCAATTCGCGCAATTACTCCTATTTCAAATGTTGCTTGTATTTCAAAGCAAAAATCACTCGTTCGACACTCATATCTCAAAAATCTCGTATGTTAGGGCACTCGTATCTCGAGGTACCACTGTACACTAGAGGCCCAATGCACAAAATTCATGCACTCATGCAAGGGGCTTGGCACCCACTACCACCTCTGCCTGGCCCCTCACAGCCCCAGCTTAGTCTGGAAGGACATACACTCTAATTAGAATATTGTTCTTTTACTAGAGGCCCAGTGCAGGAAATTCATGCATGGGGGTGGCAGAGGGGGTCCCTCAGCCCAGCTTGCACCCTCTCTAATCTGGGATCCTTCTCATAGTCCAGGACTGCTGGCTCCCAACTGCTCGCCTGCCTGGCTTGCTGATTGCTCCTAACCATTCCCCTGCCAGCCTGATTGCCCCTAACTGCCCTCCCCTATAGGCCTGGTCATCCCTAACTGCTCACCCCTGAAGGCCTGGTCACCCCCAACTGCCCTCCCTTGTAGGCCTGGTCCCTCCCAACTGCCTTCCCTTGCTGACCATCTTGTGGCAGCCATCTTGTGTCCACATGGGGGCAGCCATCTTGTGTTGGAGTGATGGTCAATTTGCATATTACTCTTTTATTAGATAGGATTATTATAGATATGCAAAAGGGTAAGATGCAAAGTGTCAAACTTGTCCGACCAGTCACTAAGATGTGCACTGAACACCAGGGGACAAATGCTCAAAGCAGGAGCTGCCCTGACATATACTGGCCATTTACACAGAAATGGCACTGTGGACCTGGCACCCACAAAGCAACATTCAGTATCCCCCAAGTAGGACACAGGCCCTGCCACCACCCAAGAGCAACAGCCCACCAAATTGCAGTGAACACTGCAAAGACCTTATGGCATAAAATGCAGCCCACAGCCCAGACCAGCCAGGAAATGGTGGCTGTGTGTGCCCAGTAATGATGTCCTGGAGCAATGCCCAGCTTCCTCTTCCTAGCAACAACTAGCCTCCTTGCAGTTTCTTCAGCCCAGGAACCTGACTTGCTTTAAAGCCAGGTGCAAACATTTCACACTATAACCAAATGTCTGTGATTTGTTTTCCCATGCTACATCTCATTTGATCCTCACAGAAGTCCTGGAGTAGGTAGATAGGAGATTCAGTGGAATCCTATTTTCTTTTCATTAGCCAGGAAATGGAGATTTAGAAAGTTTAGAAAATTGACCCAACTGAAAAGAAGTAAAAAATGGTGGACCTTGAAAATGACTTCAGGTTTTCTCACTGTGCAGAATATAGTCAAACACTGATGCAGTTAAATATTTTACCCTTTGTTCTCCCTGAGTGATCTACAATAATAATCTGCTTCATGTTGATATTTATTGCTACGTTGCTGACAATTACCTGAAAGAGAAGTTGGGGTTCTTCACTGGGCTGGAAAAAGTTTAGCTAAATCAGAAAGCAGGTCTAATTAAGCAAATTTATTCTATATATATGTAAAAGGCTAAGTTGACTCATGCATGCATATAAAGCTCTCACTGGCACCAATTGCATGCATGTGTTTCCATCTGTCATTGTCAATCATGAATTTGGTTGACACTTCAATTAGAAAGAAAGAGCAAATAGCAATATTAAGATATTTATTCTAATAAATTTCTTTTCAATATGCATGAATTCATACACTGGGCCACTAGAATATATATAAAGTATAAGATATTTAACAGAAAATACTTTTTTTTCTTAAATAGTGCCTATCCTCATGCAAATGGTCAAGGCCTCTTAAAACACAAGAAGTCACTAATTCAAGATGCTTACAGAATAAAGTCATGTTCTTAAGGCCAATTTGGAATACAAGCTTAATCACAGAATTCTGCCTAAAGTTGCCTAGGATATAGCCCTGATACATTGTATTTTATAAAGGTGGAAAACAACAATGTCTGAAAAAAGGTAAGGAAAAAATTAATTTTTTCTGGCAATATGGTAAATAAACAATATTTATGGTAAATAAACAATAAAATATGGTAACCCCACCCCAACCCCAATGTAAAATATCTAAGTGTTGCTTACTTTGCCATAAAATGCTTTGAAAATATTTTTATTACATTTATTGAGAGGACATTGGTTAATGAGATTATTATAGATTTTAAGTGTACATTTCTAGGATACATCATCTGTATATTGCATTTTGTGTCCACAACCCAAAAACAAAGCATCTTCACTCACCGTATATTTGAACCTCTTCACCCTTTTCTAGCTTCACCCCTTCCCTCTGGTGACAGCCATGATGTTGTCTATGTCTATATGTGAGTTCTTACTTGTTTTTCTCATTTGTTTATTTCTTGCTTTCAATTTTATATCCCACATATGAGTAAAATCATATGGTTCTTAATGTTTTCTGTCTGCCTTATTTTATTTAACATGATATTCTAAAGGTCCATATATACATATATAATTTAAACCATTGTGGAAAAGTAGAAACTGGAGTACGAATGCCTGTCTTAGGGGCTAGGAGATTTGAGGAACTAAAAACTTGAATATGAAGGTAAATGGGATTAAATCAATACCCTTTGTCAAACTTTAACCCTGAAAGAAGTAACACACCCTCAGTTAAAGGATGAATTGGAAAACAAAATTCACTGAGTTGTTAGAAAAGACAAGCACTTTTAAAAGTTATTTTTTAGTTTACCAGTTTGCTTTACCACAAGTAAAAGTTCACAAGGAAAGTCATAAGTATTCAGAAGAAAATTATTTTTTAATAATTTTATTTTTTGAGTGCATAGGCCAAAACAAGTTTAAGCCATTGAGACATTTGAGAATTAAGTTAAAGGCCTTCTGTGCCCTCAGATATAATTGATGTTGCACAGCAATTAAAAATATTACCAAGATTTTTATGTATAATGGCTTAATTTATTTTTATCATTAAGCTTTTATATGGAGCAACACATTTATCATACAGACTTAGAGAATTCTGATTAGGATTGAGCGAAACACATATATTACATTGGCTCTTTTTTAAATTATCTGAAATTGGAAAACAAAAGCAATTGTTTCAGTCTTATACTTTCAAAATATTACTTTAGCAATATGACATCATTTAATGTTTTTCATTTATATTCAATTAAGCTCTGATCTACGGTTTCTGAAAGATATCAAGTCAAAGCAATTTACATAATTTGGCTATTTAAATGTAATATATCTTGTTACTTACCACAGAGGTTGTCACATTTGTCATCTCATTAATTTCTATATCCTTACATTACCCTTTCACGATTTCTTATAGGCCCAGATATTTTCTTTGTCCCTCGCATTTAATGCATCTTCTTCAGAGCTCATTCAGCACCTCTACGTCTGGCACCTCATTCACTATCTTGTTAGGGGGAAGTGCCAGGAAACCAGAGCAGAACCCTGCTCTGCCATGGAGGAAGAGCCCTGTTGATGAATTGCCACTAGGTAACTTTTTCATGAAAACATTTGGGCCACAGAGACAACTTACATATTACAAAATAAAAAATAATGCATGAGTAAATAAACAGGCCTCATGTTCTATACTAGAGGCCTAATGGATGAAGATTCATGCAAAAATAGGCATCCTTTCTCCTGGCTTCCAGCACCAGCTTTCCTCTGGCACCTAGGATCCAGGCCTTTACCCTGGCCTCTGCCTTCTGCCTTCATTCCAGCTGGAGCTGCCTTCAGCCTTTGCTTTGGCCCTGCTGCCTTCATGTAGCTCCCTCCATACCTTCATAGCAGGCATCCCACCACGCCTCGGCTGCACTGCATCTGTGCATGCACGCTGCCCAAAGGCCTGGAGCACCCCGGCTTGGTCACTGCCATCTTTGTCATGTTAATTTGCATAATACCTCCTTATTGACTGTGGGCACAGTCGACTAGCTTTGTCATGGAGTGATGGTCAATTTGCATATTCCATCTTTATTAGATAGGATGTTTCAATGGCAAAATGGTCCAGCAGCCTCTTCAGTGTTCCCAAAGCAACAGGAACAATTGTAGCTAGAGGTTACGGGTAGATGTGATGTCAAAGGAACTGCTTTGTTTTTATTATTTTAAATATATATTTATTGATTTAAGAGAGGAAGGGAGAAGGAGAGAGAAATAGAAACATCAATGATGAGAAACATTGATCACCTGCCTCCTGCACACTCCCTACTGGGGTTGGAGCCAACAACCTGGTCATGTGTCCTGACTGGGAATCTAACCATGACCTCCCTGTTCATAGGTTGATGCTCAACCATTGAGTCATGCCTTCCAGGTGGCAATGATTTACATAGGCCTTTAATAATGTGATGGGGAGATGTTGGGGGTGTTCTATGGCCCCATGATGAAGGCTCAGACTTCCAGTGAGACTCTGCTTCCTGACTGTGCATGTCACAAGTGTTTCAGTTCTTTTCCTCCTCCTCCCCATCCCCGCTTAGGTGCTATGGGATGAGGATTGCCAGGTGTTTCTCTCCCCCAGGTCACGTAGGCTCTGACAATCCCCCAGAAGGTTAAACTCTGCTTGATTCGTTTCTCTGAGAGCTGGCCTTGGGATGAACAGAGTGCTCACCTGTATTTCAAATGCTCTCCTTTTTCCCTCCCACTGCTGGCAGCCCCAGGGATTTCTCTCGAATATTCTCCAGGTGGAGCTCCTGAAAGCAACACTCACCAAGAAGTAGGGGCCTCCTGTGACTGGGTCCCTTTGGAGCTTTTACCTCTCAGACTTGACTGCAACGAGCCCCCAGTAATTCATAACTTCTTATTTACCTACCCCAGCTGTTTATCTCAGAGATTCTGGCTTGTGAGTCCCAGGTGAAAAATAGGCCATAACACCCTGTACATCAAGCATGTCAAACTCAAAGGCTAACGTGGGTCAAATAAACAAGGTTTAAGTTTATGTGGGCCACAAAAAACAAAGCTTCCATTTTCTTTTTTTTTTTAGAAAATATTATTTAATGTTCACCTTTTTTTTTTTGAGGAATCTTTCTTTAGCCCTCACCTGAGAATATTTTTCCATTGATTTCTTTAGAGAGTGGAAGAGAGAGGGAAAGACAGAGAGAACCATCTGTGTGAGAGAAACACATCGATTGGTTGCCTCCTGGGAGGAGTTTTAAACCAAGGTACTAGAATCGAACCGAGACCCTCTGGTCCGCAGGCCAACACTCTTATCAAAGTGGCTAGGGCAAAAAGCTTCAATCTTCATAGAAACATTGGTTTATTTTGATAGAGACATGCTAAATATAAAGGGCTGAAGTAAATGAGTAATCGTTAACATAAAATAATAGAACATTTTAATAAAAATTGTTTTTTTCTTGAACATCAAATTAATAAGCATAATGCAAATAAACCCATTTTTCTTGTTCTCTGAAAGCAAAATATTTCCTGTTGCGCACACCAACAAAGTCAGTCCAAGACTGATCACTTGGCAATTGGTTGCCAAAATATTCACAGCTGGTATTAGTGGAGAGAAATCATGCACCTGTGCATAGGCGTGCAAGGGGAATGAATGCAACACAGTTATAGTAATCAGTCATTAGTGAATGCTGTAGTTCATTATTGATAATTATGTATAACAGGACATTGTAAAAATTAAATTTCGGGATTTTTATTAAAATATTTCTTGTGTAACGTTATATTGTCTGGGCCACAAAAATATTTGCTGTGGGCCGCACGCAAGCCTTAAGTTTGACATGCTTGCTATCCATAGTCATCTGTTTCTCCAGGGTTTTATTTTTTTATTTTTATTTTTTGTTGTTGTTAATTTGAAAGAGAGAGAGGAAGGGAGAGAGAGTAGAAGAGGGAGAGAGGTAAATATTGCTTTGTTGTTCTACTTATTTATGTGTATAATGGTTGCTGCAACATTCGTTGGATGGTCTAACCCAGTCGTCAGCAAACTCGTTAGTCAACAGAGCTGCAAACCGCGGCTTGTGAGCTGCATATGGCTCACGAGCCACAGTTTGAGGACCACTGTTCTAACAAATTGAGCTACCCAGCCAGGGCTCACTCCAGTCTTGAGGATAGCAGTTTGACCCCTATCCTCCTCTCTCATATGGATCCTAGAATTGTTCATTTTTCCATCTCTTTAGCTTTTACTTTTTTGTCAGAAGGGAATGGTGATTGTCAAGGTCCTTAAAGATAGAACCTGAAACTGAAAGTTAAGGTCATTGCTCTAATTCATTTTAGTGAAAGGAGAAACGTACATTTCACTCCAGGGCATATGAGGACCAGGTTGTGTCCACATAAACAAACCTAGAATGAATGTCTTCAGGTCTGTCCTAAGATGCAGTGTGTGTGTGTATGAGTATGTGTTTAAGGGGTTGGGGGCAAAAGGCAAGGGCTTTTCCCTCTTTAGACTTCTGAAGTTATTCTTAAACCAAAACACAGTGCATGTCATGCTTAAATTTGACTTAATAGTATTTTTACTAGAACATGAAAGAGACATTATTTGAGAAAATTTTTTAAATATATTTATCTATATTTTGGAGTTCAAATTCTTTACCTAAAACAGTTAATAGAGAGCAAGGCTAGAGAAAAGTGATCTGCAAAACTTCATCAATAATTTCACTAAATCAGGAATTAATGGCTGAGTTTTACTATTGTTGACAGAATGAAAAATACCGTAAGTAAATGTTAAATATTCTTAATATATAAAGCTGTACAAATTGCCAAAGCTTTAACTCTATACCTAAGCATTTGTCAAGCTCTCTCTTTATTATTAACATTTGCAACAGTTTAAATAGCAGTGATTGTTAAGAAGCAATGTTTGTTTGTTTTTTAAATCTCATTGGGTGTACATCTTCATTTGGCATTTGTGATCAAACCAAGAAAACCTGGTGTCATCCTTTACTGCTCATCAATAGTCTCCTTGGTAAGTCTACTGGCTTCTTCTCAGAACATACCCTAACAGTGCAGCATTTTATATTGAGGGCAATTTTTTAAATATATTTTGCATTGTTGAAACTTTCCTGATTTCCACTACATAACTCTCTCCCGGTGTTTTCCTCTTTCTAGCTGCTCCTTCATTTTTAAGCTATTTTCCTGCCCCAGCTTCTAAATATCCGTACTCCACAGAAACCCGGTACCGTGCTTGGGAAAACTCTTAATTTTTCCCCATGGTATCTCAGCCAATCTACTAGATTTATCTATATATTCAGGACATTTTCCTTGAGCTTCATTCTTATTAGTAAACACAAATAACCGCTTCATATCTTACAGAAGTTCTATAAAACACTTGTGGGTTTTTAACTCAGCTTCTTGAACACTAAGGTGTTTTGTTTTGTTTTTATCCCCAGCAAACATATGTCTGTTTTCTCCACCTCAGAAAATGGCACTTTTATTACTCCCTCCTTGATCTATCATAAAACACTTAGGAGTGCTTGTTCCTGTGAGTGTCAATGACACCAAAATTGCTTTTTGATTGTAAAGCAATCAAAACAGAATCCACCAAACGGATTGAAATCACAAGCCAATTTATAAGGCGTCAATGCCAAGAAAATGAGTGACAACATCTTCCAGTCTGCCACCAGTTAGCGATGATGATGGTACAATAAGTGAGACTTCATTTAAACATGGCCACCCTGTTTGGTTTAAACAACTATTACTCTATGCGCCTGGAGACAAAGCAAACCAGTCCAGCCTACAGAAATTCACGCCTCACTGGAGCTCACCTCAGACACCTTAGTGTCCCCATTTCAACGATTATGTTTGATTTCAGCAGCAGGTACAGTGAACGTCTCTGTGCAATACTTATTAAATTAGTTCTCTTTATTACATTCTCTTTGTTAAAATAATCGGTGTGATTTCTATTTTTCTGACTGAACCTCATCGTCACAACCAGCAAAGGTAAAGAACAGAGATAGCCCAGCTGGTGTGTCTCAGTGGTTGAGTGGTGACTATGAATGGTTTGATTCCTGGTCAGGGCACATGTCTGAGTTGTGGGCTCAATCCTAGTGTGGGGCTTTGGGGAGGCAGCCAGTCAAAGATTCTCATTAATATTTCTGTCTTCCTCCCTTCTCTGAAATCAATAAAAATATAAAACAAAATAAAAAAGAACAGATATATATGTACAAGATTATAGATCCATGCTAGAATGAAGGCCTCCCATGGGGAGTTTGGAGTCCACCAAATAGGAGAGGATAAAGGCAAAGGGAGTTGGGTTGGAGATACATGTCAACACACAAAGTTCATTTATTACCATATGATTTCTATTCTCCACAGGTACATAATGAAGTTCTTCTTTTACTCATCTTGAATGGACCTTTCTTAAACTTTCCGTGTGTCAGGCCTGGTCCTCGCTCACCTCAGCCTGGGCGGTGACTGGGAGCACAGCACAGAAAGCATGGGCTCCCCATTAACACAGTGGTGGATCCAACGGGGCAGTACTGGACCTGCCAATCAAAAGCAGATCTGTGAAATGCATGTTCATGGCCAGCACACTAACTTCAATCTGTCTCAGAACTTTCACAAAAGCAATGTTTGGGAAGATCACCTATAACCTCCATATTGTATTACCCCATGAAAAATTCCACTCATTCTCATACTTTACCATTCAGACACATATCAAGCATTTGATACTAAAAATGCTGGTCACATTCTTGAAACATTTTTTTTTTAATTTCAATGACATGGTCCTTTTCTGTGGGACCATTTTTCTCTGTGGTTGCTCAGTAAGTGTCCTGTATGCATGTTCATCCTCTTTTGTTAGCTACTAAGTATTTCAAGTTCTCAAACACACGTTGATATCTTTTATCATCACATTCTGTATTCCTTCCATGGTTTATCTCATCTATATCATAGTCCTTAGTTCCTACTTATAATGTAGGTGATTCTTAAGTTTATATACCCAGCTCAGATATCTCCTTTGAAATTTAGATTTATATATCCAATTACTCTTAATATGTCATCAGCGCTGAAATACACATTAAAGCCAACAAAGAAATACTAAAGTAACAGTCTTTACTCTCTTCAACACCAATAGGTTGCTTCTTCCAGGATAACCTGTTGGAACAAATAGCATAACCATCTTTCTATTGACACTAGAGCCCTGGTGCATCGATTCATGCACGGTGGGGTCCCTCAGTCTGGCCTGTACCCTCTCACAATATGGGACCCCTCTAAGGAAATTGGAAAGCTGGTTTTGGCCCAATCCTCATAGGCCAGCCTGAGAGACCCCACCGGTGCATGAATATATGCACCAGACCTCTAGTATGCATATAAGATTTTTGGTTAATCTCTTCCTGCTCTCTCCCCTTCCCCCCTTCACTCTGAGATTTATCAGACTGTTCCATGTTTCCATGCATGTGGTTTGCACTCCGGCAATGAGCATCTGCCCCCACCTGGTGGTCAGTTCATGTTGTAGCTACTGGATAGTCAGCCAGTTGGCCCGTCTGCAAGTCGGCCAGTCACTTAGGCTTATATATATATAGATAGATAAGCAATAAAACTTCAAGTCATTTACATCACATCCTGCTTTCTCACAATCACATATCTACTTATTACTCAATTTTGTGGACTTTATCACATAAATATCTTTAGATTCTATCTCCAGTCTTCTTCTCTTTAATGGTGTTTCTTAATACATCATACCTCAGCACAAACATGATTTCCTCTCAGAAGCCTTCCTTGATATTCCACACTGGGTGAAAACTCCTTAGTGATTCTTCAAAATACTCCTCACATATTTAATTTTAGATTGGCTTCTATCAGTAATTGATTAATGTCTATCTCTTTTATTATAACCAGATATACATAAGCTCAGAGAACTGTTAGAAGTTTCCTCATGTACCTAACATTTATTTTCAAGATATAACTATCTGCTTAGGTTTATGATACCAAACATGATCCAATGCAAGCAAATATATTTATAAATAGTCAATATTAAAAAATCAGTAAAGCCCTTGAGCAGAAATATAAAAACATGGTGGAGAAGAAAAATAATCTGTTTACTCTCACAGGTCATTAAAATATCAAAACTTTGCAATTTTTCATTATTTCAGATGTTTTCTCTTTATAAAGTTTAGAAATTATGAATAAGCATAATAACTACAGCATATGGTTAAAGAAAGTGAGAAAAATTTTTAAGAAAGTGAGAAATTTAATTAATTATTATATACAGGCATCAGCAATATAAGTAGCTTCATTATTTTGTGTATGTGTAGAGGGAGAAATAGTCCATTTACACTGTAACCTGAGTCAAATAATTTTTATTGGATTTAGTAAGCTATAAACACTTTCTCTTAAGTTTAGTTGTGAATTATACCCAATAAGGTCTTTGGCACAAGATAGTTTCTCAGTTTATTATAAACTAGAGACCTGGTGCATAAAAATTCATGCACTAGAAGTGGGGGGTCCCTCAGCCCAGCCTGCCCCTGTCACAGTCCAGGAGCCCTCAGGGGTGGGAGACAATGCCCCCATCACACCTCTGATGCTGCCACTGCCGGCAGTGCGAGTAAGGCTTGCCTACACCTCTGGCATTGGCTAGGCAGCTACCATCTGAGGCTTGCCTGCAGCTTGGACCAGCCTTAGGTGGCTGGGAAGCCAACATCCAAGGCTTGCCTGAACCTCAGGCCTACCCTAGGAAGCTGGGGGGCTGAGGGTGGATCCAGCCACACCATGTGCCTGCCACCCTACCATCTCCTGATGGGGCTGAAAGGCCTGGGAGACTCTGGATCGGATGAGGGGACTGGGTGCTGCTATCTTGTGGCTGTGGGCACCGTCATCTTTGTGACAGTGTGATGGTTAATTTGCATATTCCCTCTTTATTAGATAGGGTTGTCTTGAATAAGAGTCTTCAAAGCTACTCTCAACCCTATAACCTATAGTTTTGTCATTGGTTGAGGTTGATATGATAGAGCTTTTCTGAGATGAAACTCTTACTGAGAGCTCCTTATACACCTGGTCATGACCCATAATTGCATACATTTATTGTATGTCTTCTATTTGTTGTGTAGGTGTATAAGATATTTTGGGCCAATAGTTTTCTGAGTTATTTGAATCTGTAAAAGTATCAGTGTTTCCTGGAAAGAAAAAAAAAAGATAAATGTAATCACACATAGAGAAGCCATATTTCTAAAGTGAAAAATAAGGAATGTTTTCCCAAAATATTTCTTTGTCTTTCTTCCCAATGAGAATAACATATCCTTGTCAGAGAGATGGGAAATGCATGAGTAATAGCAAATATAATTTACCTGAATGTCCCATATTCCATCTGGAAATAGGGAAGATTGGTTTTCATGGGATGGAAGGATTTTTTAGTTTGTGAGGCCCTAAAATCTTGAGATAGAAACTTTCTAACCATACCACATGACATCAATTTAAACAGTTGAAAAATGTTACATTTAATTTAAAAAGGTATTTGGCTGAATTTTGACAATATTAGTTTGTTTGCCTGAATTCAACTTTATTTTACTGATCTCAGTATGTAGATTATTGTGTGTTTATTACTCCTTTAAAACTTCTCCATGTAATCTTTTAGTCTATCATATTTATTATAGGAAGATATACATTAAGTTAAATAAATTAAATATATATTATATACAGATTTCTTTACCCCCTGACTTATGTCAGCTTAAGATTGTATACTTGAAACTATTCTGTGATTATATATTTGAAAATGTAAAAAGTAATTTCTGGAAAATATATTTTCATTTGCATTGGGTAAAGTTTGAAAAATGAGTGGCTAATGTGGACACTAGCAAAGTTAAATTTTGGGAATCTTTGGATAAAGTCAATTGATGGAAGGCAAGAAACTTGGGTAATTTAATTATGTATCCTAGTGTTGAAATTGTGTGATTCTGCACATCTTCAGAATACTTAACTCTTTTGAATGACATCTCCCTAGTTCCAGCATGACAAGGGAAACAAAATGAGGCTATTTTGGTTGTAGCACAATTTGTCTTTTGCCAAAAAAGAGGAGAGTATGTTCTTTAGCGGGCATCATGAGCACAGTATGTGAGTGTTTCATTATATTAATATAATTTAACATCCTCTATAAATTCAAAGAATGGAAACAATGACCCACTAAAGTCAAAATTCTAATGTAAGATTACTCTTTAACTAAAGACCATTTTATTGTGGTGAAATATCAAAATATTTGGAGACAGGAAATATTTTAGTTAAACATTTTTTGGTTAAGTGTTAAATATAAAAATAAGTTGGAACTTTCTAAGGTGTCGCCTACTTGACTGCAAGCACCCAACTTTTCATTTTCATACTCGTATCTCGGGTTAAAACATATGTAGCTTATAGGTTTGCTGTAGTACATGTTTTGTAATAATTGTGCATTCCTTACCTCCACTACAGAATCATAGATATCATAGGTATTTAGAGTCAAATTAGTACAGTAGCAACACAAATTTAAACACACACACATTTCTGCTATATCTTTAAGAGTTAAAAAAATTAATTGATTAATTCTAGTCATGAATAACCACATATTTTTAAATAGTGTGTTACATTTTTATAATATCTATTTTTTAAAAATTATACATTTTCATTGGTTAAATATCTGCCTCCCTGAAAAGAATTGATTATTGATCCTATTCTATGTATTTAAGAGAGGAAAAATAGAACCCTCTTTCATAGGAGATAGCTTAAATATCTGAAGCATCAAGATTCATTTGAGTTAAATAGTCACATCTCCAACCCTTGCTATACTCAAAGTATAGTCCATGGTGCAGGAGTATTATTAGCATAATCTGAAATTTGATAAATATACAAAAGACCCCATCCCAGAAATTGGAATTGGAATCTGTATACCTAAAACCACCAGATGATTTATATGAACATTACAACTTGACAACTATGGTCTTATTCTGTCCTTCATATGTATGTCAGAATGTCTTGAGCCTTCTAAATTCTAGCTATAAATACATACACACACCCATTATTACTTTTCACGTTTTATTTAAGTATATAGGTCCAGTGCATGAATTCATGCACATTGAAAGGAAATTAATTAGAAGAAATATTTTAATATCGCTATTTGCCCTTTTGCTATAATAGAAGTGTCAACCAAATTCACAGTTGACAATGACAGATAGAAACACATTCATGCAGTTGACACCAGTAAGAGCTTTATTGTATATGTATCGTGCATGTGTGAGTCAACTTAGCCTTTTATATAGAGAGAATAAACTTGCTTAATTAGACCTGCTTTCTGATGTAGCGAAACTTTTTCCAGTTCAGTGAAGCACTCCAACTTCTCTTTCAGGTAATTGTCAGCAACACAGCAGTAAATATCAACATGAAGCAGATTGTTGTTGTAGATTATGCAGGGAGAACAAAGGGTAAAATATTTAATTACAGCAGTGTTTGACTATATTCTTCACAGTGAGAAAACCTGAAGTCATTTTCAAGGTCCGCCATTTCTTACTTCTTTTCAGTAGGATCAAGTTTTAAGCTTTCTAAATCTCTGTTTTCCAGCTAATGAAAAGAAAATCGGATTCCACTGAGTCTCCTATCTACCTACTCCAGGACTTCTGGGATGTTCAAATGAGATGAGGCATGGGAAAACGCTTCACAGACATTTGGTTAAAGTGTGAAATGTTTCCACCTGGCTTTGAAGCAAGTTGTGTTCCTGGGCTGAAGAAACTGCAAGGAGGCTAGTTGTTGCTAGGGAGAGGAAGTCAAGCGTTGCTCCGTGATGTCATTAAGTGGATGGACACTTAGCATATTAGCCTTTTATATATATAGATAGTTTACATATGGTTAAGTGCACAGATATTAAGTGTACAGTAAAATCCTTAAACCCATGTAACACAAGCTTCCATTCAATATGTAAAACAATTCTACCACTAGGCAAAGAAACCCACTTCTACCCCTGAAATGACTACTGCACTGACTTGTATCACTAAAGGTTAGTTATGACTGTTCTAAAACTTCATCTAAAGGAAATCATTCTGTCTATGCTAATTTATTCTAGATTTTTTTTTTCACCCAACATAAGGTTTTTGATGGTCATCTATGTTGCTGCAATATGAATAGTTCACTTGTTTCCATTGCTCAGTGACATTTTGTTGTATAAATATAATGCAATATGTGTATGCATTCACCTGTTATGGGAATCTGGGCTTATTTCGGTTCTAGGCCAATATGAATAGAGATACTATAGGTATTCTTGTACAGCATATGTTTTCACTTCTCTTAGGTAAATAACTAGAAATATAATAACTGTGTCACTGTAGATGTATAATTTTTTCAATGTATTACTATGGAAATATTCCAGCAAACAGCAAACTTTAGAGAACTCTGTAATGTATGCCAAGAACCACTACCTAGATTATACCATTAATATTTGAATATATTTGTGTTGTTACATATCTATGTGTTTTTTTTTTATCCATGCATCAGTTCATTTAATTTTTTGATAAATTTCAACATAAACGGCAGACATAAATGTCTCCCTCAAAACTTCAGCACTTGCAGAGACTGGTTTGGCTCAGTGGATAGAGCATCGGCCTGTGGACTGAAAGGTCCCAGGTTTGATTCCAGTCGGGGGCATGTACCTTGCTTGCAGGCTCATCTCCAGTAGCGGGCATGCAGGAGGTGGCTAATCTATGTCTCTCTCTCATCGATGTTTCTGACTTTCTATCCCTCTCCCTTCCTTTCTGTGAAAAAATCAATAAAATATATTTTAAAAAAACTTCAGCACATAATTTACTATTAGACTTATCTTTATTAATAGTTTTTGTATTTTATATAATTTACTTACAGTAGAATGTGAGTACAATTACTGTGTTTTAATAAGTGCATCTACCTATGTAATCCAAACCCTTATAAAAATATGCATTAATATTTCTCCAGAAAGTTCTCTCATGCTTATTTCTAATCAAATCCCTACTGCATCCTGGAAAAAGCAACCATGCTACCTTTTTCTCTCAGCATCAATAAGTTTTTCACTTTCTAAAATTTCATATAAATGTAAACTTACGGATATGTAATTATTTTGTGACTGGCTTTATTCATTTTCATTTGATTCATTTTAGAGTTCATTCATATTGTGTTTGTCAGTGTTATTTCTTTTCTTGTTTATGGTTGAATAATATTTCATCATATATAGAAATAGAAATCAGAGATTTGTTTTAAAAATAGATATTTACTGATTTTGGAGAGGAAGGGAAATGGAGAGAGAGGGAACCACCAATGATGAGGGAGAATCATTGATCGGCTGCCTTCTGCATGCCCCACACAGGGGATCAACCCCACAACCTGGGCATGTGTCCCAAATGGGAATCAAACCTTAACATCCTGGTTCACAGGTCTATGCTCAACCACTTAGCCTGCAGGACCATAGATGTTTAAGCCATTTTTTACTGGTAAAAACCTAGGGTGTTTTCAGTTTGGGGCTATTACAAATAAACTCACTAAGCTTATCCGTGTGTTAGTTTTTGCATGACCATGTTTTCATCTGAGAATATGTCTAGAAGTGTAATTCTAAAGTCAAATGTAGCGCATGTTTTATTTTATTGGAAACTACTATAATTTCTTTTAAAGTGATTGCAAACCTTTACTTTCTCAAAAACAGTGTGAGGGATAAGTTGTTTCACATTATTTCTAACAATTTGGTGTTGTCAGTCTTTTATTTTTGTGTCTGATGTGAAGTGTGAAATGAGGTTTATTTCCTTTAAGTGAATATACAGTTTTGTGATCACTACTATTTGTTGAAGAGACACTATTTCCACCTTTGGATTGCTTTGGTTTCTTTGTTGAAAATAAAATTGAGCATAAAAATGCATGACTTTATCCCATTTTATTATTAAGCATGTAAAAATTGTCATTGATTATGGCAACATAAATAACCAGATGAATCATATTAGAAAACAATTAAGTTTATTTATCAGATTTTCTTATATAGATTGTTGCTATCTTCTTAATTCTCACAATTATTTGAAGTGTTATTTTATCCTCATTTTACTGACAACAGTATGTTTTTTATGATTTAATAGTGGCAATTTATTCTTATCCAGAACATGCTTAGTAAATTATACAAAGGTTTTCAGTTTAGCAAAGGGTTTACTATATACATAAATATAGGTTGTAATAACATTAATCCAATGTGGTAACCAAGGTTGTATTTTAAAACCATAACAATTTCTTACAATTGAAAAAGAATATAAAATATTTTAAATGAATTTTAATATTTTAAACATTAAAATACAACTCCTTTTAAAATTTTATTTTTCCATTAGAGTTCACAGTCAATATTATTCTATGTTAATTTCAGATATGATATTTTGACAAAAAGTATTCCCACAACTTCTAACTTCCTAGTAGTAATTATAAAACTAAGAACCACACATTTATTTAAACATATCCAATATTAATAGAAACTATTCTTATTAGTCTTACTTTTTTACTTTTCTAATCTTTTTGCATACGAGCAAAAGAGCCTTTGAATTTTATAAATTAAATTTTGTATATATATGTTGTATCTTTATTAAGGTTGTGCATAGAAGAAATTTCTATATGTATCCTGATATCAATGTCTTACTTGATTTATAAAATAAATCTCATAGTATTACCTTTTTTTTTTTGATAATCTGGAATACATTTTATTTTAGGGTATTTTTGTTGCTTTAAAGATTTGAACAAAATATTTCTGAAATTTGTGAAAGTCTTGTGGAGGAAATGTTGACAAATATGCATTCCATTGTCATTTAGTTGTAGTTTGGAAATTGTGCAAGGCAGCAATTTAGGTGTTTACCTATGCCGCCATCTTGGTTTCTCCTCCACTTTTTTCTTCTGGATAAATGTTGTATGTTTTTATCTCATTTCCTGGTTAAATATTCTGCAGGATTATTTCTGTTTCCACTTAGTTATTTTTAAAACTGTGCTTTTCTCAACCTATTCCATTTTAATGTTACCCTCTTGATCTTTTTCTCTCATTTTTTTTCTTTTGGTCTCATGTTAGGATTCCTTCTGCCTTATAGACATCATTTCCTCTTATAACTGTTCAAGGCACTAAGCAGTATATTTTTCCTGGTTTTATGTAATAAATAATATTTATTTTAAATTTATTTTGGAACTTAGAATTGGCTTTGCTTTTTCTTAGTTCTTCAGTATATTATTTAAAATATGCCTTATATTAGCTCAATATGGTGATATATTAAGAGTGTGAGGATACCCTTACCTTATACTTGGTGTTAGTGAAATACTCTTTCTCAGATCAACCATGGAGACATGCAGCTATGCAGGCCTCAAAACAATAACCACTGTCATATTTCTTTGGGAGTGTTGGTACCTTTTACTTAATACTTGAAAAAGAGCATTTTTGCCTTCATTCTTTGGCAAATTCATATTCATTCTTTAAGTGTCTCCTCTTGAATAAATTTCCCAACATCCATGAGGTCCCTCCATAGCCTTTTGTTTATGTTTCACCAACTTTTTAAAAATGTATATTTTTATTGATTTCAGAGAGGAGGGGAGAGGGAGGGAGAGATAGAAATATCAATGATGAGAGAGAATCATTGATCTGCCACTGCCGACAGCCCCCTACACTGGAGATCTTGACTGGAATCAAACCCAGGACCCTTCAGTTTGCAGGCCTACAATCAACCCACTGAGCCATACTGGCTAGGACATGACTCACTATTTAGCTTTTTAAGTAAATAGTTTATTTATTTGTGAGTTTTCCAGACTAATTGTGAGTGCTTTGAAGAATAAGCCCGATCTAGTTCAGCATCAACATCCTGTAACAAATAGAGGGCATGATTTTAGCAGCAGCCCCCTTGTTTAGATGAGAACTCATCAGGGACATTGAGTTCCTGAAAGATGTGTGCCTATCTAAAATGAGAGGTGTGTGTGAAGTCAGCTAACATAATACACATTGAGGCGCTATGGAAGATGAGTCAGAACTTAAAGGTCTAAATTTGATCAACCTCCTCCATGATGGAGTGATACAGACATGAATGGCAGTGCGAACTATTTTGAAACGCTTCTCATTGTGTAAACACTCTCAGTTCTGTAAATATAACTCTTTAAAATTATCTTTTCTCTTCCTCCAACAATGTTTCTCTTCAGTTGCAAAAAAATAAATGGTTCTTCCTATTTTACTTTATGTCCTGAGTATAAACAGAATAGACAAAAGGTCTTGGGCATTGGCAAGAAAATGCAATTAGCTATTATATAATTTTACCTTCACTCAGCTGTGTTGAAAGTAATAGAAACAGGTCTGCTACTTATAAATGCATATTTAATGAACATTACTTGTTAAAGTGAAATAAATTATTCACAACAATATTTTAAAAATGTTTTGAAAGGGATTGCAAATGTACCACCTTGTGAACTGTGGAAAATATGTTTCAGTTTTCAAAACTGTCCTAATAAGAATGATTTTAAAGGAGCTAACTGATGGAAGAATTAGACTTAAGAACGTGACAACACTGCATCAATCATGACTTTAAACCTCTAAAGTTTTCTTTAAAATATATAACAATGAAACTTTATTAGCTCTAGGGTTGAAAATAAACTCTGGCTGCTAAATCATACAGCTTAAATTAAAAACAAGATTAAATCATAATTAGCAAATTCCAGATTTGTTTCAAAGCTATTTGTCATGACTTGAAGAAAGAATCTGTGTGGTTGCTCTCTCCACTCCCTTTTCTTACCCAGATTGATTACATAATTACCCTACTCTCCACTTCACTGAGCCCTTATAGTCACTGAACAATAACGGATAAACAACCCTGCTAGTTGTATTATGTTCTGTATTTTGAAGTAAAGGTGTCTGGAAACCAATGGATAAAATAAACATGTTACCAGAAAAAGAAAAGTGAATAAAAAAGGACTAAGTAATAGTAATTATGTAGACATCATCTTATCCCTAAGACTTTAATTTAGATTTTATTAAAAACTGGAGGCAAGTTCTTAAATTTTATGGACTGCATGTCTTCAGAATTTTAATACTATGTATTGAGTGTTATTGTGGACAGTCCAACTAGGAAAACAAGAATAAAAATAATGAAGGGTAATTTATGCTCCATAATCATTTATTTAGAGAGGAGAAAAACATGTAAACATATAATCAAATAAACAGAAAACAAAGTGATGCGTTCTAGAATAAAATGGTAAAATCTGGCATGAGAATTATGGAGTAGAGGTTAAGATTATGGAGTTGGGCTAAGACTTCCCCATAAAATTGAAATAAAAATTTAATGAGTAGAATATGTTCAATGGTTGGTTCTTTGGAAGTTAGAATCAATAGCATGTAAACTTCCAAAAATTAATGATCAGAAAAATAATTATTTAGTTTCAGGGAAAACTATGGTTTGCTTTGGTTAGGTTAAAATTCCAAGATACTATCTAAAGATAAACTTACCCTCAATGTCAGAAATAATTAGCCAGGTAAGGAGTGAGAGCAACAAGATTCTACTAAAGAGATAATACAACACAGATGGACAGAAAAGATGAAAGTATGGGCATTATGCTTACAGCTTTTCATGGGTACACTCAAGGATCTTCATCAGTATTTGTAGGAATCATTTTATCTTAGTATGTATGTGATAGAAGATTCATAATAGTCTTTCTTACTATATTATATTATCAATTTAGGGGAAAAGTGTGGTACACACATTCCCTATAAAATGAGTTGCTCTTGTAAGCATTTTTTCTTGTTTTATATTTGCTTTTTAAATTATTTTAAAGTTCTCTATAAATAATTTTATTATAATTTTTAATCATCTATATTAAGTGACTATCCTATATCAAAAAGTGGTAATATGCCAATGGTCATTACGTCGTGATGTGTAACGACCAGCAGAGAGTCACAGGAGGGCAGAGCAGTGAGCTATGTGCAGCAGAGAGCTTTGAGCAGCGGGGGGGGGGGGGGGGGGGGGGGGGGGGGGGGGGGGGGGGGGGGGGGGGGGGAGGGCAGCTGAGGCACAAGGCAGCAAGCTACTTGCGCACAAATTCATGTGCAGGGCTACTAGTCTGGTTATAAATAGCAACAAAACAGGAAATTCGAATCTTTAAAAAATAACACTCAATGACTTTACAATTATTGAAGACACATTGTGATAATTTTTCATCTAGTTAAGTACTGGCATACCCTCATTTTAAATTTACCACACAAACAATAGTTTTATTAGAGGATGGACTCATATCTAGCTTATCCCCAAGCTCAAATCCCAGCTCTTAATACACTTGTTGCTGTAACCTGAAGGATTTAGAGTTAGACATAAATATCAAAAAATACAAAACATAGACTATAATGCCCATAATGGACAATAAGAACTTAGCCACATAACTCGCATAACCCTATTTACTATTTAACAGTGTGAATTAAAATTGTCTTTTGTTCTAATTCTACATACTTTGATCTCTGTTAAAATCAATACTCAGAAATGTCAGCTGCCTTGTTCTCCTTTCCATGTGTCTTGATTTCCCACTTTAACATAAGCCAAAAATGACTAGTGTCTCATGTGGTCCTTGTGTGTTTCTGATTTTGTATTTCTTTTCTCTACTATGTAAGTCAATCTAAGGAAATTTGAATCACAGGAGCTGCCCTTCAATGTTGCCAAGAGGTGAGGCGGATTCCTGGTTTTTGGTGGTTGCATCTATTAAAAAATAATTTTAGCCAACACTGGTTTGGCTCAGTGGATAGAGCGTTGGCTAGCAGACTGAAAGGTCCCAGGTTCAATTCCGGTCTTGGGCATGTACCTTGCTTGTGGGCACATCTCCACTGTGGGGCGTGCAGGAGGCGGCTGATTGATATCTCTCTCTCATCAATGTCTCTCTCTCATCGATGTTTCTGACTTTCTATCTCTCTCCCTTCCTTTCTGTAAAAAATCAATAAAATATATTTTTAAAAAATAATAATAATTTTAAAAATATACTTGATTCTCATTATTTTTAATTGACTTTTTTACAGAGAGGAAGGGAAAGAGATAGAAAGTCAGAAACATCGATGAGAGAGAGACATGGATCAGCCACCTCCTGCAAGTCTCACAGTGTAGATGTGCCTGCAAGCAAGGTACATGCCCCTAAATCGAACAGGGGACCTTTCAGTCTGCAAGCCGACGCTCTATCCACTGAGCCAAACTGGTCTCAGCTTTCATTATTTTTAGATTTTCTATTTGTGGATTTGCCCACTCACTACAATTTGTTTGAAACCCTCAAAATCAATATTCATGAGTTTTACAGACATGCACAGAGAGGCAAAAACTGTGAGCCCCTTGATAAGCATGCTCATAGCTGAGGTCAAACAAGGCTATATTCTCTGTTCCTGTTTCAGCTCTCATCTCATAAATGATAGAAGGTGGAGGGATGAGGGGGTAAGAAAGAGGTCAACCAAAGGACTTGTATGCATGCATATGAACATAACCAATGGACACAGATGGCGGGGGAGAGGGCATGGGCTGGGGGGTGGGGTCAGCCAGGGAGAAATCAATGGGGGACAAAGGAGACTTATGTAATACTTCAAACAATAAAGAATTTAAATTTTTTAAAAAATGGTTGTAAAGCAAAAAAGTAAGTAAATAGAAATAAATGTTGCTTTCCACCATCTATTTAATGCCACATTTTTTGCATTTTTTAATGTTTTTTTTAATCCGTGAATTGGCTCTTTAAAATGACACTCAACAAGAGCTCTGAAGTGATGTCTAGTGTCTCAAGAAGGCTGTGATGTGCCTTCTGGGGAAAATGCAGGTGGTGACCTACATTCAGACTTGAGTTATTGAGCTATTAGTTCAATGTTAATGAATCAACAACATGCTAAATCCAGAAAAGAAAGGACATTCACTGGTTTTTACATGAGAATGCTCCAAAAAGTGCTAAAATAACATCCATAGTTTATGATGAAGCTACAGAAAAGCTGTAAGTGGCTAATGATTCCTTCTAAATAAACACTGTAAGTAATTAATAATTTCTAAGAAATATATATTAAATAAGGTGGCTATAACAGAAACATACATAAACATATGTGTTTTGTTTTTTTGTGTATGTTTTTTAAATAAGTTCTTATTGATTTTTAGAGAGATGGGAAGGGAGAGGGATAGAGAGATGGAAATATTGATAAGAGAGGAGCATCATTGATTGACTACCTTCTGCACGACCCCTACAGAAGATTGAGACTACAACTGAGGTATATGTTTTTGACTGGGATCCAACCTGGGACCCTCCAGTCTGCAGGCTGACACTCCACCCACTGAGCCAAACTGGCTAGGGCTAAATGTATGTTTGATGGCTTAGTGAAAATGTTATCATAACAGGCTCTCAGAAACCTGTGTATTCCTCTTAGGAGCCATGGCTCAGTATTCCCTAAATCAGAACTTCATCACCAATTCAGCAAACTCATTCACAGCAACTTTATGAAACATAAATACCATGGAAAAGATCATATAAAATGTGGTTAAACTCTTTTTATGGACAGGAAACTCTAGTTTCTGTATAGTTTCTTCAGTAACACACCTCTATATAATCAGTTATTAAACATGGAATAATCTGAAACCATATAATAAAAGAAAGCTAAATATGAAATCAAATGAAGTTATACTTAGTGTTCAGAAGCAAGACTTTTAGAAATACATTTCATATTAGAAAATGCTACTTCTGAGTGTTTTAACTTAGAGAAGATATATTTATTATCTTCATAGTTGATAAATGAGATTTATATGATTTAATAGGCTATTTCATAACTCATTTAGGAAATTCATGATGTAAAAAATATTTTAAAAATTACATAGACATAAAACTTAAAGGGAAAAATATGAAGGAATATGTGCTAAAAACCTATAGTCCTTTTCTTGAAATTAAGTGGTTTGGATGAAAACATGTACTTGTTTTAATTCATGGGAGCAAAATTTTGCAAGTCTATAAGGACATGCATCTTGTACTTTTTTTCATGGTTCATATCGCCATGCTAAATTGCATTCAGAAACAAATAAATGTGTATTGGATAATTGCACATTTGAAGACAGCCAAATAGTCTCTAGCTAACTATAGTTTTTATTACCAGCATTGTTTTTTTTTTTAATTAGTTCTTTAAATTCAAATAAATGCTTTTAAAACTGGTGGAAATATTTAAGCTACTTTCTGAGGTATTTAATGCTTCATATTTATATGAAGAAAGCCTGTGAATCTGTAGCTATTTTCTGGAAAAAAAATCAGACGTAGTCTATAAACAGCAAAAAGTAATCAGAAAGCAATGTCAAATATTATTTCAGGCAATCAAATGCATTTTTCTCACCCTTAACTCACACTTGATATGTTCTTCAACATATTCCTTTGGGTTCCATTTCTCATGTGAAAGCCGGTAGCGATGAACAGGGGCAAGAATGACCTGTATTGCTTTAAAGCAGTAACTCCTTAAATTTCAAAGTATATGTGTCTTTTGCACAAAAATGAATAAAAATGATGTGCCCCCGGGGAAGAACATTGAAGTCAAGGTTTTGCCATAATGAGATTTTCCCTTTGTGTTACAAACCTGCACAAAAGTTATAAACCCTGAGATATGACAGGCTTCATAAGCCTGGCACAGGTGGTGTTGTCATACTACAGCAGGCACTTTAGGAAACGCCATAAAATGAAATTGAAAATGCACGTTATTTTCAGTAAATACAATTTCAGCAGGAGCCATATTCAAATCAGATTTTAAAATAATTTAGTTAAAAGGCATATAGCTGAGTTTTATCTCTCTTGAACCATTTTTTCTCTTTTAAAAAAATATATTTTATTGATTTTTTTTACAGAGAGAAAGGAGAGGGAAAGAGAGTTAGAAACATCGATCAGCTGCCTCCTGCACACCCCCTACTGGGGATGTGCCTGCAACCAAGGTACATGCCCTTGGCCAGAATCAAACCTGGGACCCTTGAGTCCACAGGCCGATGCTCTATCCACTGAGCCAAACAGGTTTTGGCTTAAACAATTTTTTCAAAAATATCTCTAGAAGTAATACCCATGAACAATGATGTTACTATTTTAGACCATCCAAAGGTACCCAACCTCTCTAAAAACCAAGTATGTCCCATAACTGTTTGAAATGTGGCTAATACACAAGTAAAACGCTCCCATTATGAAATTTTAAGTTCAAAATAACCAGTTAAACTGATTTATTTAGTGAAAAAATTCTTAGGAGTCGTAATGTGATCAAGTTGGTTATTAAGCTTCAAAATAGGGTTTATCAAATATTAACTGAGCAAAGTGGTTTGGGTCAATTTCTGGGTTCTCTTTTCCATTGATCTATATGTCTGTTCTGTGTCAGTACAAGGCAGTTTTGAGAACAGTGGCTTGGTAATATAGATTGATATCTGGTATTGAGGTCCCTCCTACTTTGTTCTTCTTTCTCAGGATTGCTGCAGCTATATGGGGTCTTTCGTTATTCCAGATGAATTTTTGGAGAATTTGTTCTAGGTCTGTGAAATATGCCATTGGTATTTCAATGGGGAGTACATTGAATCTATAGATTGCTTTGGGTATATGGGCATTTTAATGATATTGATTCTACCAATCCATGAACACAGTCTGTTCCATCCATTTATGTCTTTGTCTATCTCTTTTTTTTAGTGTCCTATAGTTTTCTGAGTACAGGTATTTTACTTCCTTAGTTAAGTTTATTCCTAGGTATCTTAATTTTTTGGTGTGATGGTAAATGGGATGTCCAATTAATATTTGACAATGGAGACAAGAACATACAATGGAGTCAAGACAGTCTCTTCAATAAATGGTATTGGGAATATTGGACAGATACGTGCAAAAAAAATGAACTAGACCACCAACTTACACCATACACAAAAATAAACTCATAATGGATAAAAGACTTAAACATAAGATGGGAAACCATAAAAATATGAGAGGAATCTACAGGCAGCAAAATCTCAGACGTATGCTGAAGCAATATCTTCTCTGATACAGCTCCTAAGGGCAATGGAAACTAAAGAGAAAATAAACAAATGGGACTGCTTCAAAATAAAAAGTTTCTGCACAGCAAAAAAAAAAAAGACAAAACAAACAAACAAACAAAAAACATTAACTAAACAACAAGAAAGCCCACTGTATCGGAGAACATATTTGCCAATGTTATCACCGATAAGGGTTTAATCTCTAACACTTACAAGTAACTCATACAACTTAACAAAAAGAACATAAACAACCCAATCAAAAAATGGACAACAGACCTAAATAGATACTTTTCAAAAGAAGACAAAAGGAAGGCCAAGAGACATATGCAAACATACTCAAAGTTGCTAATTATCTGAGAGATACAAATCAAACCGACAATGAGATACCTTCTCACACCTATCAGAATGGCTATCATCCACAAATCAACAAATGACATGTGCTGGTGAGGTGTGGAGAAAAAGGAACCCTCCTGCACTGCTGGTGGGGATGCAGACTGGTGCAGCCACTGTGGAGAACAGCATGGAGTTTCCTGAACAAATTAAAAATGGAACTCCCATTTCACCCAATAATCCCCCTTCTAGGAATATATCCCAAGAAAATAGAAACACCAATCAGAAAGGATATTTGCACCCACCCTATGTTCATAGCAGCATGATTTGCCATAGCTAAGATTTGGAAACAGCCTAAGCGCCCATCAGCAGATGAGTGGATTAAAAAACTGTGGTACATCTACGGTAGTACAATGGAATACTATGCTGTGGTAAAAAAAAAAAAAAAAAAGGAATTCTTACCAATTGCAACAGCTGGGATGGAACAGGAGAGCATTATGCTAAGCGAAATAAGCCAGTCAGAGAAAGATAAATATCAGATGATCTCACACATTTGTGGAATATAATGAGCAACATAAACTGATGAATAAAAACAGACCCAGAGACAGAGAAGCATTGATAAGACTGCCAAACCTCAGA